>RDPX01000014.1:496286-530169 GCA_003991215.1 Morbakka virulenta | reverse complement strand
GGAAAAAAGACGGTAAAAATAAAAAAAAAAAAAAAAAAAAAAAAAAAAAGAATGGTATACAAAGACCATACTGGATCATTTTTATCTTCACCCTAGCTACTGACCTGTGGGATTAAACAATAACTGGCTCAAGAAAGAAATCCTAAAAACACAAGTGGCCCAGTACATGGTATGGTTGCATAGGATAGGAAAAATGCTTCATAAAAGACCAAACATTGGGCTAGCATGTCATATAATGCCTGGCTCTGTCAATGGATAAGCCTCTGGTATATCTCATAGTCACCAGATTGCAGTCCTCCTCCAATCTGGCATTGGTCTACCAGGAGTACCACTTTAAACTAGGGAGGCTAGAACATTATGCCTGTGCACCAGTGGGAGGCAAAGCTGAGGGTGTTGTGTCTGGATTTGGTGGTAGGGCTAGCTAATTGGGATGTTTACAAATTTGTTGTTGTGTTGGGGTCACTAGTGGCACTGACAGTTGCAGTTATAGAAGTATGGATGCAAAGAATGCTGGTGGTGATGGGATCAGGTGAGAAAGATGGGCTCTGTGGTGAAGATGGAAGTAGGATGATTTGTACCTGTTGGAGGTATCACAAACCACAAAGGATGATGGGAGTAGTCTGAGTGGCTGTACAGGTAGGTGGACATAGAGCAATAACCAGTTATGCAGGATCACTTTTTTTTTAACACCACCAACCATTTGTTGTGCTGGCATACTTCAATAAATTCCCTGGTGTTGTCCCACTTTGGAGATCTGGGGCCTACTAAATTGTGTATACTTACATGGTTACCCAGCAATAGTGAGAGTAATCTCTTGGTGTGCTTTGTACAGCACTCGGCAGTCTTTATGTGTTAATTATGAGGCACCTCCTCTCTAATGGCTAAGGGCTCTTTGCACATCTTTCATTGAGGGTAAAATCTTCAAGGCTGAATTGGTGGGATTGGTAGGTTCTTTAAATTATCCAACAATGGACCATGGCTCTTTGAGATGTGCCAGTGTCAGTGTCAATAGAACCATAAGGTCCAGTGTACTCAGAAATCAGTCTCTTCACTGTTTTAATGCAAAATGTTCAGCCACTGCTGTTAGGAAATGCTACGAAAGCCTTTCAGAAAAATTTCATAATCAAGTGCCCTTTCTGATGCCAACTCAAGACCACACAATGTCGACATGTAATAACTGTTAATTCCTATATTAAAAGTGGAACTCGTACTAATTCAGGGTATTTAATAAAAAGGACTCTTTCGCCCACGAAGGGCGTAACCAGAAGAGGCAAGATCAGAAAGGAAGAGATCAGAAGAGACTCAGGCGCTCCAGGAGTATCGGCTCCGATGGGTTTGGGTATGTGAAAATAAGTGAGAGGGAAATGCATGGAGATTTAACAACCAGGGGAACGAAGGCGAGTGTGCCTTAAGCACAGATGGAGCTATGGCAGTGAAAGGGGTCATGACGGAGGATGCGCAGGGCAGCACATGGTGGAGAAGCCATATTCGCTACAACGACCCTTGCCATGGAAAAAATCGGTAAAAAAAGAAAGAAAGACCCTTCCGTCCACATTGAACTTTTAAATTTATCCCTTTTCACTGGCATCGATAACACTATTTTATTACCTATTACTTGCAAGGAATTTTCAATCAGTTTTATTACTTGTGATTTTGCGCATTATATACACAACCCATGTACAAAACAAATTAATAAATTTTTGTTTAAGAGACAGAAAGTAAGTGCATGGTATTTCTCTGAGAAAAAAAGGAAGATGTTTTGGGGGTTTCTCTTGATTGACACAAATTTACCCACCCACCCCTGGTTTCTCAGTGCATTTCGGAACAAGGATGAGTACCTCTTTTTATATAGGAGTGCACCCACCGGGGTTACAACAATACACAAATTATTCTTTTAACCGACAGATAAAATATAAGTTGAACTTGAAACTTGGTACTCACGTTTCCACAGCATTTAATCCAGCTGCCTTCATTTTTCTCAAACGATCTTCCCAATAGCAGCCAGGGACACGAAAATAATGTATTGTTCCTGAAATGTACCTGAAAGGTTTTCCATCTTTAAGGAAGGTATCGTTTTCCCAATCAATGGTAAATGATCTGCGATTCATCACCACGCTAGGCGTATCAGCCATCTCCACATGCAGGGCTTGTTGAAATACAACCAGGAGGTGAATCAATAGTAACATGAGCGATATTTTAATTAAGCCTCTTTACGATTTTGTAGTTCCGATAATTATCAGTGGTTTTATGCTCTGTTGATTGACCCTCTCTGTGATCTTGCAGTTCCCATATCAGCGGGCTCATGCTCAAAAGGAAATGATTTTGAAGCACTGCAAAGGTGGGATGCTGTTGCGGTTTGCTCCACATTTTCTCTGCCGTTCACATCAGGGCTGGAGGAAGTTGTGTCAATTCCTCTCTTATTTTCGGCTGGTCCCAGTTCAGGGATTGCCGATTTTTAATTGAACTCTAAAACGTTAAGGGCATTTGTTTTTGTTTATATTTCATGATTTGCGCTCTTTTTCTTTGATCTCCTTATGGGGTCTATTTCTTTGTTTCTTTGCCTCTTTTATCTCATCGTTTCCGTTCCACTCATATTTGTCAGGGTTACCCTGTTTGTTTTAACTCATATACCCAGGCAGTTTTTCTCGTTCTGATTTGAGCTCTTGTTGAGAGAAAAAAGTTTACTTTTTTGAAGTTGTTTCGATTAAATTACGCTTCTCCTTGGGCACGATTTAATGCGCCGTCGCTCTCTGAACTTCCATCGCTTGCATATGGAGTGGCAATTATTTAAATTAAATAGAACATTTTAAGTCCAACAATTAATTGCGTCTAATTAAGATAAATGAGTGTAGTTGGTGTGCTACGTATGAGGAGTTTTAACTTCGTGGCATGAGGTTACTCTTTGCCACAAAGCGTCAACGATCTCCAGGTTGCCTTTAAGGAAGGGATACAGAATGTAATCAGTTGCTGCGACCTTGATAAGACGGCCTGTTTCCAAAGAAAGGGTCAGTTTAGCCTTGCTTCCCAAAGCTACCAGAGTTGGCGTCGGGAATTATGTCACGAATGTACCGAGGCACTGACGGAATAAGAAAATTCGCGAACATTCACATGAACACTTTGATGACACAATGAACAAAATGAACAATTAACAAATTCCTCCATCTTATCAAGAAAAACGTTTACTATTCCAGAACGTTCCCAAGTTTCTTATAGCGTTTGCTTATATTATGCTGACTAAGGCTTTCAGAATCATATAATACTGGAACTTGTAAATAGAGTTTGAAGAGTTTTTATATTCGGAGATTTATGAGATATGTACAGGATATTTGAAGAGAAGAATAATATGACAGATTTATTGAAGAGAATTTAAGGAAAAGCCAATCAAGTTTTCGTCCATCGCAATAGATGGTGGTATGTCGTTCATCATCATCCGGATCTTAGCCGTTTAGGCCGTTGGTGCACCCATGATTTGACATCATTTCTCCACAATCTTCTATCGTAAGTCCGATGACATGCCTCTTGCAAGTTAAGACCCGTCCAGTCTCATATGTCGCTTTGCCAAGTTCTTTTCGGTCTCCCTTGAGTTCTCAAACCTTCACAGCTATCCTGCATGAGGTCTTTCGTGATTTTCCCTCGACGAGTTTGATGTCCAAAGAATGTCAGTTTTCTTGTCGTCACTGTTTGCATGAAGGTTTCCGGCTTTTGATGGTCACCTTGAAAATTTTCCATGACCATACATAATCGTTACTTTTTCTTTTTGTCCAAGATATTCCCAACAACCTAATGTAACATTTCATTTCAAAAGCTTCTATCTTTCTTCGTACCTTCTCAGTTCTTGTCCAACTTTCGCTGCCATACATAAAAATGCTTTTCACCATTGCGTTTAACAGTCTGATTTTCGTCTTCATTTTCAGCTTTCTCATCTTCCAAATTCTTTCTAGTCTTGCAAGCGCGCTTGTATCCATAGCTACGCGACGATTTGTTTCAGTTTCACTCGCTCCGTACTCTGTGAGTGTTGCACCAAGGTATTTGAATTCTTTGACTTGTTCCAGTTGTACATAGTTGACATTTACTAAATCGTTTTCGTCTACGTTTTTTCCAGTGATCATCACTTTGCTTTTCTCAGAGCTCAATTCGCAGGTAAGCACAACGAACGTATAAGTCCTCCTCCTCAGGTACCGTGTCCCAGCCGAACGTTGGCGATCATGTCTCTGCATAGATTCCTGTCCTTCGCTGCCCTCAGGAGCTGAAGCTTGCTCTTTGTAGACCATGCTGCTATGCTTCCTATGAATGTGGTTCTTGGTCTTCCCCTGCCTCGTTTCCCATTAATCTTTCCGGTCACTGACAACTCTTCTAGTTCCCCTTTCCTCATTACATGTTCTAGGAATGACAGCTGTCTTTTTCGAATGGTGGACAGTAGCTTTCTTTTGCGTCCTGCTCGTCTCAGTAACTCTTCATTGGTAACATGCTCTGTCCATGAAATCCTTAGTATTCGGCGTAGAAACCACATCTCTGCTGCTTCCAGCTTCTTCTCTAGGGTTAGTGTGATGGTCCAGCTTTCACTCCCATAGGTAAGCACTGGAATTATGTAGCAATTGAGGACTCTGAGCTTGGTGTCCAAGGAAATAGTTCGGTTCCTCAGTATCTTGGACATCCGCTGGAATATCTCTTTTGCTGTGGCAATTCGTTTCCGTATTTCCACCAAACATCTTCCGTCTGATGTAATCATGCTGCCAAGATAATTAAATTTATTTACTTGCTGTATGTCTTCTCCATCTATGGCTATCTTGCAGCTCAAGTTCACATGTCTTTTGCTCACCGCCATGCAAAAAGTCTTGCGGCGATTGATATTGAGACCTTTGGCCCCACTTTCTTCTACGACTGTGTCTAGCAGTTGTTGTAGCTTCTCTGGACTGTCAGCTATGAGAGTTGTGTCGTCAGCGTAACGTATATTATTCATGTTGTACCCTCCAATCACGAAACTGTCTTTTCCTTCGATACTTCTCATGATGTTCTCACTATATAGATTAAATAGGTCTGGTGAAAAGACACAGCCTTGCCTGACTCCTCTTCGAATATTGCCGTATTTTCCAACTTCGTTCTGCACTCTCACACCCGCAGTCTGCTCCCAGTATAAGTTCCTTATGAGTCTAATGTCCTTTCCGTCTATGTCTAGATCTTGCATCATCTCTATCAGGCACTCGTGTTTCACTTTGTCAAATGCTTTTGAGTAGTCGATGAAACACATGTATAGATCACGTTGCATTTCTATGGCTCGTTCCGACAGCATTCTTATCACAAATATAGCATTTCTTGTTCCTGCATCTTGGACAAAACCGAATTGCTGCTTCCCTATCTCTGGTCTTATTGCTCTCCGTGCTCTTCCCATTATGACTCGCATTAGGACCTTGGTTATATGACTCATTAGACTGATGGTCCTGTGGAGCTCACACTCGGTAGCACCTGGTTTCTTGGGCAGAGTGATGAATACAGATTTGGTTAAGTCTGAAGGGATTTCTCCGCTGTCGTATATGTCGTTGAGTAGTTCAGTGACTTTGCATATCCCAAACTCCTCGAGTGCCTTTATCATCTCGATGCAGATTCCGTCTGGACCCGTGGCTTTATTCACTTTCATCTTCTTAATTGCTTCTTTCACTTCACATGGTAGAATTCTGGGTCCTTCGATGGCTTTCTTGATGGTTGGCTTTCCTCCTCTTTCATCCATGAATAACTCGTCAACATACTCTGCCCAACGTTCCATCAACTCTTCTTTCTCCATGACCATAGATCCGTCTTTTGCCTTAATGCATCCGCTTGAGCAGCAGGGTCTCTTCCCTACCAACGCCTTAATCTTTTTGTGCATAAAGCTAGGATCCGCGGTCTTGCAGTTTTCAATTTCTCGACATTGTTCATTTATCCATGCCTCTTTCGCTTTTCTACAGTCGTTTCTTATGTCACGGTCTAGATCTTTGTATTGAGTCGAGTCTCTTTCCAAAATTTTCTGTCTCTCTCTCATCTTTAGTAAAATTTCTGGTTTCATCCAAGCTTGCTTTTGCTCTTTTTCTTTGGGTTGAATAACTTCTTTCCCTGTTTCTACTATTGCTTCTTTAAACACTTCCCACTTACTGCCTTCTTCCGTTTCCAGTATTTCGAACCGGTTCTGCACCGCAACTGCATATCTGGCTCTAAGCTCCTGGTTTTCACGCAAAAGATTCCATTGTAGCTTCGATTCTGGGGGTGTATGTTTTAAGCGACGAAGTTTCAGTCTGACTGTACATACAACCGGATTGTGGTCGCTCCCACAGTCTGCTCCAGGGTAGGATTTCGCTTGCTGAACAGCATTTCTAAAACGACTGTTGATGGTCACATAGTCGATTTGATTTTTGTACCTCTCTCCAGGGTCTTTCCAAGTCCACAGGCGTCTGTTATGATTTCTGAACCATGTGTTCATAATCACCTGATCATGTGCTGTGCACCAGTCTACCCATCTTTCTCCTCTTTCATTTTGTGTTCCTAGGCCATGCTCTCCCACTACATTTCCTATTCTTTGGCTTCCAACCTTTGCATTTAGGTCTCCCATCACCATGACAATATCTTGAGATTTACTGTGCCTCATAGCTTCCTCAAGCTGTTCATAAAACGTATCTATCTCCTCATCGTTGCTGTCGGCTGTTGGTGCATACACTTGAATGACAGTTAAATCAAAAGGCTGCCCTTTCAGCTTGACAAGCAGAACTCTTTCTGAAAGGGCCCAATATCCAGAAACACATTTACTCAGGTCTTTGTCCAGAATCATAGCAACTCCTCTTTCATGCTTATCTCCTCCAGAGTATATGACCTTATATCCTTCCATGTCGAAACATCCTGTATCAGTCCATCTTGTTTCACATAAACCCAGCATATTAATATTCAGTCTTTCCATTTCCCATTTTCACATTTGTCAATTTCCCTGCTTGATACAAAGTGCGTACGTTTCATGTACCAATTCGTAGAGTGGTTTTGTTTCTGACAGTAGCAGGCTGACGGTCTGGTCTCACCTGTCGAACATGAGTGTCCCTACCGAACGAGGTGTTGATGGCTGCATGGTCATCAATCCCATTCATACTGTTAGCGTTAGACATTAATATATGCATTGTCATGATTCTTCTAGGCAGGATACAGTGGTGGTTTGCCATTGCCTTCCACCGGCGGATGGCCACTCATACTAATGTCTCATTTGTGCCCTCAGCATACCGCGATGCGCGTGCAGGTTACGCTTTCGTTAACATTGGTCTAAGTGGCGACTCTTCTGCCAACTCCGCCGTTTCCTGACTTCATGCGCTTCAGTGCGAGACATGCACTTCTCACCAGCGACAAGTTGTTGGCTACCCTCATGTCGTTTAGACCGCCAGCTGAAGCGGTTTACCAGGGTGTGGCCGCTGCCGCGCACAAGCAGCTACTTGGAGCCAGACATGAGAGTTGGGTACCTTCAGGAGACCAGTAGGTCCATCGCCCGGAGGCCAGCTGATAGTTGCTACTGGATGGTACTCCGTCCGGACACCCCTACACCCCAACGTATAAGTAATGTATAAGTAACGTATAAGTAGTTGAATAAAATTCGTTCCAGCAGATTTAGTAATAGATTTATTGCATAATACTGGTTAATGGGCAATAAATCAATGGGTCAATGTTGAACCTTCTGATTTGCGAAATCGTGGTATTTCACATTGATAGGAATCTCAACACGATCTCAACACGGTATATTTTATTATGCCTAACATATTACTTAGTCATTTGACTGGCAAAATAAAAAGCACACTTTGATTTGTGAAAATTTAGGACATACGTCCGAGTGCTGATTCAACACCTTCATTAATGGAATGGCCATATTTGCCAGAAAACATTTATTAAATCCATCTGTGAAAACAAGGGTTGTATGGACTTCATTTAACCTTTTTAGCATCGAGGATTACTCTAATAATAAATCTTGCTTTGGTGCCAATACTACGTTTGCAACCCATGGTTATGGTTGGTAATGAAGGTGCTCCTCAACAACATCCTGTGCTATCATCTCGTCGATGACTTTAGGAGCTCGGTCTTGACAATGATACGGGTGTTGATTGTGCTGGAATATTGATTGGCTTCTCACTTTAAATCGATGTGTAACTTTACTTCATGGTTTTTCAATTTTTCGAGTTTTGAAAAATATTGTGAATATTTGGCTAAACGTTTTTGTAATTCCTCTTGGCTTTCAGTCTTTATCATCAGAATTGGTAAAAGTGTATCAGGTTTGCCCCCAAAAGTAACTATACACAAAGGAAAATATTTCTGGATAAAACTGGTTCAAAATAACCTGATATGAAAAGCCACACAACTGGTATCGATGATCTGACATATCTAACAGCACAATGGGGGTCACCATGAACAGGCATAGGCTGGCCATTGTAAGGTTTAATATTCTTATCTGAAGGTGCCGTTCTGTGAAGGAGATTCCATTTCCGGGCGAGTGAAATCCAACGAATACTAATTCCAGCGCCATTGCTGAATCTACACAGTCGTTCAAATTAACTTGAATTTTAAAGTCTTTCTTACTCTCATAAAGTAATGCTAGCTTTCATTGGACTAAGATGAATATTTTATGTGAAAAATTCTGTTTTAAAAGTTTTCGTCCAGACTACCATATTTCTCCTTGTCTGCATCTTTCACTTGACATAAATCCTCAGAAATTCTATAGGTTTTGGAAAACCAATCAATCTTACTGAAATCCTTGTATCTTGCACCTTTGAAAGGGCATTGTTCTTTGTGACTAACAAAGGGTTTCGGTGACCTCATAACCAAAATTTTAGCAAGTTATGGCCTTTTTATTTTATCTCTGCCTGTGGATTTGTCTTTGTTATTTCTTATGTTTCAATAAGAACATTTTCCAAGCTTTCATATTTTATCACCATCTATCTCGTCGCCAAATCTTGCAGCAGTTTCCACCTTCATCCCTACTGTTCGAAGCGTCTTCGGATCCTGGATCTCTTGAATTTCTCTTCTCTAATAGGATTATCATTAGTTTCATAATTAATTCGATATCTAATGGCAATAGTTTCTACAGTAAAATCAACCCTGTTACACTTCAAGCTGTAATGTGTCACCTTCTTCTATACGCAACTTCAATAATCTGTGTAGGTCCTTTTAATTGATAGTTCGTCAGTGTACGATCTTCAGTTAGTAGTTCTTTATCTTCGAATGAAATTTTTCCAGCTTGTAGCTTTTCTTCGAGTTTCATATTGTTCCGTCGCTTTCAAGTATCAGAAAAGTCGGTTCGACTGGAATATACCAAGTAATTTTGGAGCTCTATCCTCTCTTCTCCAGTGATCTCGTATTGTATCATACTAAGTCAGGTTTGGTCTGTAAATTGGTTTATTATCAGAGAGAGCTTCAACTTTCCATTTTTAATGGGAACATCTAATGATGCCTTTGCTAGGTCCAGATATTATGTATCATATTGCAATTAAAAAATGTGAGTAAATTATTCCAAGGGTTCAAGGGTATCCAGGGGGTGGTCATTCAAGTCAAAAAGCAATTGTTGGTTGTACTGGAGCCGTACCATATGTGATTCAGTAGCAATGCAATTGAAATATGGAAAATATATCCGTTACCTTGATAAACACTGCTAGTATTGTGTACAACGCGCACCGTGGTGTTGCTTCACATTTTAGATTTTGGTTCACAATTGACAGGTGGTCAACAGCCACAAGTTCAAAACTTGCTTCGAAATTTGTATCTATATAAAATTGATGACAAGATGGTCAGTAAGAAGTACTTAGCTTATCTTACCTTAAGCACCACTGCTGTTTGTTTAGTGCAACGTGCAATGTGACGATACTTCACTATGTTAATTGTGATTAACCTCTAATTTATTCTGTAGGGCAAGATTCAGTTGATTCAGTTCTTGTACTTTCATGAAAATTACTCACAAGACTTCCTTCTTCAGCACTTTTTCATGACGATCCTTGTCGTCATTGTTGCATACTTTTAAATTTTATTTAGGTTCATTTCTTTCTTTTATGTCCCGATTTCTACAGATAAACTAAGTAATAATAAACAGCAACAGGAGAGGGCTCTACACGTGGTCAAAACCGAAAAATAAAAAAATATAAAAATAAATAAAGAACTCAGTAGCTTCTTACAAATCAAGGGTGGGTGGGTGGTATCATACAGGAGGTAAAATCAGAAGCTACAGGGTTGGAAAATCAGATAATGGAGCTGGAAATGTTCATTTTGCTTTAGGTGTGGGAGGTAATTTTGGAAAGAGTAAGCCATTCAAAAGTACGATGTTGCAGAAGGAAGCAGTACCATTGAATATCCATTTACATGAATCATTGCTAAGTTTCATTTGGAGAATTGAGAGTCTTGTTCAGGAGAAACCTGACCACTTCACCACTTATTACACTTCTGGGTATGGATACAGAGTGTGTCTTGGCCAAGCATTTGATCCATTTATGCCAAGGTTCTGTAATCTCGTTGGGTAATTCTTCATCCCAAGATAATGTCTTCAGGCACACTTTGCTGTACAAGATTTTCCCAGTGATTATCACAGGAGATACAATGCCCAAAAGATCAAACACGCCATTGATGATGGAAAGCATCTTTCTTTTGGTAACTGCTCCCCCATTTTTATTCTCTATGCACTTTGCAAAACTGATTCTGAATTCATCACTGTTCGTGTCCCATGAAATTCCAAGGATTTTTGTCTCACTTGGTTGAGTTCCAATGCTAAATTTAGCATATGTGGGGTCTTCAGCTTCTGTCTTGCTTCTGGTAGCGTCAATTTCTAAGGGTGCGTTGCTGTGCCACTTATGCAACTGGAATCCGCCTTCCTTCATGACGTTGCTTGCTTCTTCTTTGAATTTTTTAAGTTCTTCCACGGTATCACAAACAGATTGTACGTCATCCACATACGTGTTTTCCTTCAGATTCTTCACGGTTTGTGGGTACTTCTCTATGTACTGGTTGATGTGCTTCTCAAACGTGGCTCCCAAGATGTATGGGCTAGGTGCTGAACCAAATATTACTCTGGTGAATCTATAAGGTTTTATTTTCCTTTCCTCCAAGTTTTCGTACCAGAATAATCTCTGTGCATCTCTATCGACAGGGCTGAGCTTGATCTGTAGGAACGCTTTCTTTACGTCACCAGTTATGCAGTACTTCTTCATACGATTCCTCAGCAAAATATCAAAGATGTGTGGTTGCAAGGATGGTCCAGTCTCTAGACAGTCATTCAACGACGGCACTTGGCTACTTGCACGGGCTGAGCAGTCATACACAATCCTAAGGCGGGTGGACTCGGCTTCTTCACGGATAACTGGCTGATGGGGCACATAGTGAACTACTTCACCGGTTGGTTTGTCTGGAATTTTCTCCAATATGCCATCTTGCACTTGTTCCAACATCACCTGATGATATTCTTCTAATTTTCTGAGCTTCTCCAACTTTCTGGTTGTGCTGTGTAGTCTGGCGATTGCAAGATCTTGGTTGGTTGGTACTGCGCAGTGATCTGGTTTCCATGGCAATCTTGTTTGATAACTTCCATCATCCATACGTTCGATGTTTTTCTTGAAGTTTTCATGAAAATCTGCAACATTTCCATTTTCATCAGACAATCCAAGAACTTCCAACGAACACATTTTTTCGAACTCATCTTTGGTGGAATTCGCAAAGAACCCTTTTTCTGTTCCAAATTCACTGCAGACTGTTTTTCCACTCAATGTCCAGCCAAGCATTGTGAACTCTGCTCCAGGATCACGGTCAGGGTTAGGGCCCAATACCAATGGCTCGGCAGTCCTGATTCTTTGGAAGTCAGAGGTACCCAATATCAAGTGAACTGGCAGCATGTCGTCCATTGCATCTTCATCACTGAAACTGAGGCATCTGAAACGATCATATTTCTTCTTCAGGGCCTTGATTCTTGGGTTCGGTAAGAAGGTCAGGATCTCTTTTTCCCCATTGATGCAAGCCAACTCCATCTGAAAGTCTTCTACCACGTCTGATGTGATCTTCACTTTGTAAATCTCGACTTTTCTGGTCACTGTTCCATACATCTGCTCTATAATCCTGTTTTCAGTTCTTGATGGCTTGAGCTTCAATTGTGTCAACAGACTCGTACAGACGTAAGAGCTCCCAGAACCAGAATCAATCATTATACGAGCAGTTACTCCATTTACCTTCGCTACTACGGTTGCATGGATCGCTGTGTTCTTGTTTATCGCACGTTTCCCTTGTTCTGCATCTGGGCTTGGGGCGTTCGAGGCTGGAAAACTTGTCACTGTTGCTGCATCGCAAATAGATGTGTGGTGTTTTCGCCTACATTTCCCGCATCCTCGGGAATTGCATTTGGTAGCCATGTGTCCAAATCCGGTGCAATTAAAACACAGTCTGCTCTTCTTCAGGATATCCTTTCTGGCTGCAATGTCCAAAACCTTCAAGCAATCGACACTTCTATGGTTCGGCAGTCCACAGTATACACAACCAGGAGTTCTTCTTTGGGGTTTCTGGGTACTCGCAAATAGCATCTTATCCCGCTTGTTTCTCCAGTCTTGAAATTCGCTTCTTTTCTTCACCAGGTTTGGGTATGGCGAGGTTTCCGTGTCTGTTTCTGGCAGTGGATTTCTATCGATGTATTTCCGGAGGTTCTCAACCAGCTCTTCCAGCTTCCACTCTTCCCATTCATCATCTTTCCGTATCAAGGCTTCTTTCACAGGACCCAACTTATCCATCAGAGAATACACGAAGCTCTGGGCAGTCTCCAGTTTCTTCATGGTGACCAGTGTTCGGATGATCCTTGCAAGGTGGTTGTAAAAGTTGTGGATCTCTGTCAGCTTGTGAACACCTGTGATGTGGGGCAAACTTTCCAATTCTTTAATCAGAGTCTTGTGAATCTTGATATCTCTGCCATACGTTTGTTCCAAAATCCGCTTGGCCTCTTCATAACCATCTCTTGTGTGGGGCAGTCCAAGGATATCTTCTCTCGGCTTTCCTGTTACCAATTCCAAAAGGTAGTTGAATTTGCTGATTTCTGAGATTCCCGATCCATCGACTTCCACGGTAAACTGATTCCAAAATCGTAACCAGTCCTTGTACTCTCCTTTAAACGGCGTGATCGTGTACTTCTGAAGTTTCACTGATTGAACCTTTCCTTTCTCTTCTTGGCAGCGTTTCACAGCAGCTTCTGTTTCCAACTCCAGCTTCTTTCGACACCATTCTTCCTCACGCTTCTGCTGTCTGATCTTCATTTCTTCCATCTCCTTCTCTTTCTTCAAGGTTATGCGGATCTTTTCCTCCATAATTTGCCTTTGCAGCTCGATTTCCTTCTCCTGCTTCTGTCGGGATTCTTGATCGCTAAACCAGTCCAGCTTTTCCTTCAATCTCTTGCGCATTTCACGAATCGGTTTAATTTCTTCTTTCTGCATTTGGTTCCATTGTCGCACTTTATCGATAGTGTCCTCCTTTCCCAACATGTTTTCCGTAACGTCATCCTTGGACTTGTCCAGTTGTTTCATTATTCGGCAGATCTTTTCATATGCAAGCTCGATGTCTTCTCTGTCTTCAAGTTCTAAGGCTTCTTCGCAATCCTCCAACATGAATTTTCCAGTTTTAAGTTCTTGTGTGTATTTTTCCATTGCTCGTCCTGGCAGGGTCGCCACTTTTAGTGTGGGGAATATTCGTAGGAAATGATAGAGCCCTGCTTTCCTGTAGAAAACTCTTTGTGATACTAAAATAACTCACTTGTGTAATAGTATGATAGTTATTATTATGCTCACATTTCTCTGATCCTATCCGAGCTGATCTGATTTCCACTAAAATTTATGCTGTATTTATACAATTTTCTAAATGACCTTGGTCATAGTAACCAGGTCGTAACAACAACAAATATTTCGTTACTTGCAAAAAAGGAGAAATAAAATTTGCGTATGAATCAAAACAAACGTCAGATAAGGGATTAATAACCTCAGTAACAAAACAAACAAGCCGCTGTTTTGACGCCAACAGCGCGCAGCGTGACTAAAATCTAAATATTGGCCTTGATGAAATTGTCCCCATTAGGCCAATTACGTAAAATGTCTCAACTTCACCACACTGGTGTAAAAACGTACCTCAGTAAAGCTCAGAGAAAGAGAAGAAAAAAATGATATTTCGATGAATTGAACAGGATGGATACATCTGAGAACATCGACTTGTCCCCGGGTTGCTGGGTTACATTAGGATAAACAGCTATTTTAATATTATCACATAGTTGTGTACCAAGGCTCGTAGCCGACCCGGAACATATAATTATAAGTGGGGCGACTTTTCAGAGACATTAGTCCAGGGTGATTTTCTAGTGTTGATCAGGGTACTCTTGGGTGCCTAATGGAAGGGGGGTTGGAAAATGACCAAAAAGGTAGTGGACGGGGGGTGTGGACAAAAAATTTAAAAAATGAAGTCAAGTATCAATGTTTAGAATAAACTGCAACTTCCTAAACCTAGGGTAATATAATACAAACAATGGTCAGTTATTTAAAGTCATGACAGTCTCCCACATGCTTTCCGAGATTTCATAAATGTTCCCCTCATCCTCCTGCTCAATGACAGTGTTATTGCTAACAGCTGTAATGCTCTTCTTCTGTAACACTTTTTCGAGCGTCGTAAAACCGCCCTAAACAAAGCAAGCCACCATGTGTAATCAGCGTGACTTTCATATTTTAATAAAGATACTTCCTACTTGCCTGCCAAAGTACCTCCTCGAAAAATTGTCATGGGTGGGAGATTACTTAAAAATTAATAGGCTTGGGGGTTGGAATAAGCATGTTCTGGGTGGAGAATTTTTGAAAAATTAATTAGCGGGGCGACGTCTCTTAGGCACCCAGCAGTAGGGGTTCCTGATTTTCCAGACTTGGTTTTCTTCCTCTTCTTGTCTCATACTCACTCTTGCCTCATCTTGATTACGAAACCAAATCTATGAGAATTAGGGTTGTTGCCCTCTTGAGGGTTTTCCAGTTGTGGTGCAGGTGGGTACTCTGTCCGTATCTTACAGAAATACTTCCAGTAAAAGGCAACAGTGCTTCCATACTTCAACATGAAAAGACATATCCATGTACTCCTTTTTCCGCGCCTGAGTAGCTGTGACAGAAATTTTTGCAACAGGGTGGCATTGTTTTAATTGCTTCACGCAGCTAGAATGTTGCGAGTGCTTGAGCTGTACAGTGGTGTTGGTGGCATGCATTTTGCAATGAAAGGTATGTACCCTCATTTGAAGATTAAATTAAGTTTTCTTAATTGTATCCAAGGTTTTCCAGGCTTTGTTTTAATTGCTTCACGCAGCTAGGATGTTGCGAGTGCTTGAGCTGTACGTAGTACAGTGGTGTTATTGGTATGCATTTTGCAATAAAAAGGTATGTCTCGTCATTTGAGGTTTAAATTAAGTTTTCTTAATTGTATCCAACATTTTCCAGACTCATTTTCTGGTAAATATTTGTAATTCCTAGTTATTTGAACCGCTGTGTGATTATTCTTATCCAGCTTCATTTTAAGTCTCTTCTGGGTACTATGGCTATGGCCATTTTGCTAGCCTCATAAATTAGCCTGGCATAGTAGCCTGGTGTTTCGTATTGTTAATTTAAAAGTTATCGTGGAAGTTTATTCGTCTTATAATTTTACACCGTGTATCTTTTGCTTCAGTTTATTTGTATAAATTCCTCATTTGGAATTTGTTTGGTGGTATACTTTTAATGGCATTCAGAAGAGTGATTGGCTAAAAACCTATTTTACTGTGCTCTGTTCTCATTGTTTTTTTACGAGCACACAATTAAGTTATGCAGGAAGATATTACCAACAAAAACAGTTGAGATTTTGCTTTGACTTTGGTATCTTTATTTCTAGTTGCACAGGTAGGGTTTTTTTGCACAAGTATCTACCCCTCTTCTTTATTTCATGTCTTCCTCAGTGTTAAGTTTATGACCTATGTATTTATCGTTGTAATTTATATTCCCCTCATCTTACTCTGAAGATTCAGAATTGAAACGAATGCAGATAGAAAGTTGTTGGTGTATATGTGGAGAAAATTAAATGCAGAGCTTAACTAAAACAGCACTCAGAGTGCAAAACTCCACCAAGCAGCTACACAATTTTGTGACTTTTGTAATCCTGTTTTCATTTAAATAAAATATTTTAATTTATTGAATTGTATTGGCTCAGATAGTATTTCTAGAAAGGCAGTAACATCTTATGAAAAAAAAGCAAGGCATTGACTGGATATGAACTGGGGACCCCTTGTTTATTAGACAGGTATTTAACAAACCAAGTCAAAGTATCATTGGTTAAAGAAAAAGAAAGCATTGTGTTTTCTTTCACTCCCACAAAGGTCTGTTGGTCTGTAGTATTGTTCTGCACAAACCATAGAATCCTGCACAAACTGGAAACAAAACCCAGACTGTAAAGGTTTTCTCTCGTGAAGTCACGAGAGAAAACCAACATTTCAACAAAGAAACTTTTTTTCTTCATACATGAGGACATGGACATTGACAGAATAAGCAAAAAGGAAGCTATGAAAATGTCATCATCATCATCATCATATTCGGTTTAACGTCCGGTTTACATGCTAGCATGTGTTGGACGATTTCTTGAAATTGACTTCCAAGTTATCCTATCCTTCACCAGGTCTCTGCTGACACCTTTTTCTTTCAGATCCATGTATGTAAAATGTATGTAAATTAATTGAATGATNATAGAATCCTGCACAAACTGGAAACAAAACCCAGACTGTAAAGGTTTTCTCTCGTGAAGTCACGAGAGAAAACCAACATTTCAACAAAGAAACTTTTTTTCTTCATACATGAGGACATGGACATTGACAGAATAAGCAAAAAGGAAGCTATGAAAATGTCATCATCATCATCATCATATTCGGTTTAACGTCCGGTTTACATGCTAGCATGTGTTGGACGATTTCTTGAAATTGACTTCCAAGTTATCCTATCCTTCACCAGGTCTCTGCTGACACCTTTTTCTTTCAGATCCATGTATGTAAAATGTATGTAAATTAATTGAATGATCAGGTTATCAATCACTCACTCACTATCCTTTTCAACTCACCAAGACAAGTCAGATGTGTATGTGACATGCAGCCATCTTCAACAAATATTTCCATTCTTTGCAACCTTGAGTTGTGCTGGCTGGAATATTTTCTTGAGACTGTCTTTAATGGCAGACTTCCAGCTCTTTGCAATCTGTTCTGATTCACTCTCCTTGGAACCTCCAAGCACATACATTTGTTGATCCAAGAAGAACTTCCTTCCACGTGTCTGAACCAGTTGCATCTCAGTGTCAAACACAATAGCTTCAAATTCAGTCATTGAAAAAGTGCTGAAATGCCAACATTTATTTTTCCTGATGCTGCACACCCACAAGAGCATGGATCTTTTATTTCTCTCCAAATATGACTTGTTCTCATTTTGGAGTGCGTAGCAGTCAAAACTGTACAATAATGTACCCCTCACAACTGAATTGTAAATTTCACCTCACTTTCTGAGTGATATTGCCTTGCAGGTCAGCAGTGGCAACAACTCTTCAAACTTTGTCCAAGCAGCATGAATCTTCATAACTGTAGCAAAGTCACATCCACCACCAGGACAAATTCCATCTCCAAGATATTTGAAACTATTAACAACCTCCACAAATGGGTGTTACCACGAATGTGACTTTGGACACAGGTCAGGCATCCATTGGATAATCATTTCCTGTAAATCTAAATCGGGATCTTCCAAAAGCTTCACCTGTATATTGGTACAATGCACATGAATCCAAGATGTACAACCTTCCCCCAAAATAGAATTACAGCTGACACCTTCCTTACAGAGCTCTTCCACAAATCATGGTTTGGTTTTATCCATGTTAACCTTCAGTCTCTTCTCTTCCAGATGATTCTTTCATCATCCCAATTTCTTGATTAGTTCTTCCAAAGTTGCACATTATCACAAAGTCATCAACATAAAGTAACTCCCAAGGACAACCAACACAAAACTCCCTCAACTAGGCCTCCATCACAATAGGGAACAAAAGTGGACTTAAAATTGAACCCTGATACACCCCATCTCAAACTTTAAATTAATCACTGAAGGAGTTACCAACCCTTACACAACACCTAGCATTATCATACATTGCTTGGACAACACCAATAATTCATTCAGGAACTCCAACTACACACATTGCCCACCACAAAACTTGACAAGGTATTCTATCAAATGCCTTTTCCAGGTCAACAAAGGCCAGGTAGAGCTGCCTATTTTTAACCAAATACTTCTCCTGCTCCTGCTTTAAAATAAAAATTGCATCCTTTGTTCTTCTACTAGGACAAAATCCAAACTGTATCTCACTGATGTTGATTGATTCCTTGATAAGCTTTTTAATGATTCTTTCAATTACCTTCAGAACATGAATCTGTCAACTTGAGACCTTAACAGTGCCCTCTCATCAGAGCATCACCCTTGCCTTTATACAAGCTGACTATTGTGCTTTCTTTCCAGTCCTGGGGTATCCTACCTTACTGTACAATGGCATTGCCCAGGTCTGCAATAGCCTCACAGCACTCCTCTGGACAAGGGAACAACATTTCTGCCACAATACCAGATGGCACAGGCACTTGACCAGATTTCATTTTGAGGAGAGATTAGTTTACCCTTTCTGGTGAAATCAAACATGCCAGGCCACTCACAGGCTCCACACTTGGAAGTAACTCAGACCAATGGAACTCAATGTTCAGTAACTTGTCATAGTGCTATTTCCAAGCATTCTTCATTTCCATCAGCAGCAGCAACACACTCTTCACCCACAATGGCCTGGTTTGCCTTTCTCACCTGGCCATACAAAAGAGGCTTTTGGTGCCCACATTAAAGCTAGCAAAAGCAGTTTCTTTGGCACACCTTTTGGCAAGATAAACTTATTTTCTTTTCTTGCATTTGGCAGTCAGATATTCATCCTTATTGCCACCATTTCTCCAAGGTTTCCACAATCTTCTCTTTTCCTTCACCTGGTCATCCAAACTCCTATTCCACCACCAGGTTTGTTTCCACCAAATACATTTCTTTGTCTAACCACAGTTCTTTTCCACTGACTCAAGAAGACCACTTTTTAAACCAGCCCACAAACTCGCAACATCACCACTCATGCTCTGTAAGCAATTTTGGACATCAACACAAAACCATTTCATGAGATCAGCATCCCTGAGCTTCCAGATTCATTGTTTTAGAAAAAATAGTTTGCTTTTAGCTACAGAAATCTTTAGTTTGCTGCCACAAATAAGTAACTTCTGTTGTGGAACACATTCATCATTTGGTACCATCTTAGCATTGCAGATAAGCTTGAAATCATGCTTCCAAACAAGAATATAATCAATTTGACTGCAATTACCACCTGATTCATAAGTCACAAGATGACTATCACATTTGCCATTTTGGTTGCAATTTCCAAATCCTTTTCCACCAGGAACTCCATCATAACCCTCAGCCAGCTTTCCAATGTTGCCATTAAAATGACCACAAGCAAAGACTCTCTCTCTATCTCAATAGTACCACATTTTGTTATTGTTGCCTACAAATCCTGATAAGAATAATCTTTCAAACTAACATCAAGTTCAACATATGCAGACAACACAGTCACAATACTTCGACCAACAAGAAGCTTGACCAGTATTATATAATCAGACACATGACCCATGCCAATAACCTGTTCCACCCATTTTTCTGGAAGAAAGATGCCAACAGCTCCATTGCCATTCTCATTTCTGGCCAAAAAAACCTTATACCTGCTTTCCTTACCAATTACCATTCTGGCTGAAGCACATTTCCACCTAACTTCTTGAATTGGAGATACACCAATATTATGTCATGACAGAACCTCTATTACTTCAGGACACCTACTTCTTAATGAACTGCCATTCCAAGTAGACAGTCAAAAATCTTGATGTGGTTGTGGGTTAATGATCTGACTGGACCCACATCCAGCCTGAGCCCTACCAGAGATGACAATTTCAACAAGAATGTTTCCAGTCCCACCTTAACGACAAACTTTGTTAAAGACTACCATGGTAAATTAAGGCATAGATTTTGTGACTGGATGCCCTTCCTAACATCACTGTGAATATTTGTATGCAACACAAAGCAGGTCACCAACCAAGGCTAACAGCTCCCACTCAGCCAAGGCAGTCAATTAGCTTTTATTGCAGCCAAAACTTGCCAAGTCTACCCTTTACAGCAGGCATCTGTGCACATTTCTTGGGGATATGCTTGACTAGAGTGTATTCCACACACACCCTCTGAGTAGACTGCCAGTTGGTCTGGGACTGCATTGCAGCTAACCTCCATATCTGAAGGCTGTTCTTCTATCTGCCACCTGGGGACCTGGTGGATGGGAGATGGTCACTCCACACCACAAATATTAGTTTTAACATTCTTTTCCTTCAGCAATTA
Source organism: Morbakka virulenta (assembly GCA_003991215.1). NCBI lineage: Eukaryota > Metazoa > Cnidaria > Cubozoa > Carybdeida > Carukiidae > Morbakka > Morbakka virulenta. Next base: position 509,701 of record RDPX01000014.1, on the reverse strand, counting down.
GGGGTCAGACATTGCCCTTCAGATGGACTTTGTTTTGACAGTAAGGAGTTTCTTGGTCGGATGTTCTTCTTGATGCCAATTAATGGCTTTTTTTGTAAAGTTCCAAATTCTCCTCGCCTGGTTGGGGAACTAAACCAAGAACCTCTTGGTTACTGCACAACTCCACTAACCATTAAGTCATGGCATCATATAATGCTGCACCAATTAACAGACAAGGAGTGAACATGTGCAAGGTGTTTGTGTGGTGGTGCAAGATAATTTTTCATGGGTATTTTTGGAAATCTACTTGCTGCGGACATAACTCAAATATTATGATGTGATAGTCGTTTATTGGTGGATTAATTGTGCTGAGCCCATAGTTCTCCAGAGAAAAGGCCCTGGTTGTGAATCTGGGTGTTTAAGTGGGCAACTGTGACAGCTAGTGGAGCCTGGGTGACTATGCCCCTTTTGTCACTGGACTCTTGTTAAATGTTTTTAACCTACTGATGTTAAGTGAGATGTGTTACCTGATGAGAACCTTATCTTGGATAAGCTTCACAAAGCCAGCTGCCTGACCAGTTTGGATGATAGCAATAGGACCACCAGGCAGATATGGATGGAAGGTTATTGATAAGTGCTACCAGGTGTGACAGTGAAACAATTTTATGGAACAAGGAGATGTAGCAGCTGAATTGGGGTTGAGGGAATAAAAGTAAGAACGGATATCTTTATTTAGTTGGAGTTGGGTTACATCAAATATGCAATGCCACATGCAAGAATAGTAGTGCATTGGGGAGCAATCTCTCTCTTCTTGGCTGATAGAGAGAAGTCTGCACCTTGTAAGCCAGAGAAGATCCATTTTAACTTATGTAGAAGGCCTGCTGGAGTGCTGTCCCCCAAATAAAGATTGTTGACACAAAATGACACTTGCCTGTATCAAGTCACAAAGTACATGTGATAAAGGGTGAAAAATGGTGTTGCAATGTCATAGTATTTCTTAGATTCCTGCACAAAATGATTGTTTTTCTTCAGAACTTTAGGTAAATCAGTGAGGTATGGAATCCTGACCATACCAGCCACACTTCTGGTAATGGTTGATTTAGGCCAGATGTCTTCATGGGAGCTTTTGTGTAGCCTAGGCATAATGGCTATGTTAGTTTTGCCAGTCTGTAGAAGTTTTTCAAGTTTAATGTATTCTCTGGACCAGATTTTTGCATTCATGGCTTTTAACAGATATGCACTAATGTTGTGGATGATATACGGTGTACTGGTACAGTCTTTGTTTTGTGTAAGTACTGTTATAATGCACCTGATTTGAGCTTTGATTGGTAAAGGAATCACATCATTTGTGATGATGAATGGCAAGAACAAGAACAAGGGCTTTAAGTAGGAATGCAAAGTCACCACAGGTAAATTGAAGCTTAATTTCACCTTCGACTACCAGTGATGTTTTCCCATTGACCTGGACTGCTGTCTGACTACTGGCTGAAATGTGGGCTCTGATACATCTGGAGGTGTATGGGGTGTTTGGATGGAGTACCAGGCAATGACAACCACCAGCTGACCTTTGGGTAGATTGACCCACTGGTGTCTTTTGAGGTATTCATGTATGGCTCCAAGTAGCTGTTTTTATGTGCCAGTGGCCATGCCTCAGTACACTGCTTCAGCTGGTGGTCTAAACAACATGAGGGTAGCTAACAACTTGTTGGTGATTTTTTGCCTTGTCTTGCACAATTGCATGAAGACAGGAGGTGGAAGAGTTGACAGATGAGTCCTACACAGACCAATGGCAATGAAGGCACAACCTACATATACATAATGGTATGCTAAGGGCACCGATGAGACTCAGTATTAGTGGCCAACCACCAGTAGAAGGCAATGGCAAACCACCACAGTAACCTACCAAGCACAATAATGCAAATGCACATTTGCCATCCAACATAAACCTCATAAACAGGGTTGATTCAATCAATACCATACTCTTTAGGGATATTCATGTCCAACAGGTGGAGCCTGACCATCAGCCTGATAATGTCAGGGATAGAAACATTGTACAATTTGGAATGTCTGTACACTGAACCAAGCTGGTAAGCTGGCAAAAGTGAAGCAAGAAATGGATAGGAGTAATTCTGGACAAGGGATTGAACAAATGCCTATTAGGATATTGTGCAGTATCAGAAAGAGTGATGCTAGTGAAACTAAAGAAAAAACCTTTTGACATTAACATAAACCAAGTGTATGCACCAACAACAAACAATATAAATGAGGAAACTGACTAGTTTTATGTGCAACTTAATGAAGCAACAAGACAGTGCAAATCACAAGACATCATCATAGTCATGTGGGATTTGAATGCAAAAGTCAGTGATTGAACAGGTTGTGGGACCTCACAGACTTGAAGAAATCAACAAAAGATGGGAGCAGTGGGTTGGATGGGGTGAGGGCAACAGGCAAGTTATCATGAACATGTGGTTCAAAAATCACAATTACTACTTATGGATGTGGAGAGATCCTGGGGCTAGAATTCACAATCAGATGGACCACATAACAATCAACAGTCATTTCAGTAATGTGGTCCAATATGCTAAAGCATATCCTGGAGCTGACAGTGGCAGTGACCAACAGGTTCTAGCATTGGGTAGTTTCTTTTCAAATCTCCATGTCTTCCCTTCCTTCTCCAGGTCTTTCTCCCTGTCATTTTTGGCCTCCCACTTCTACAGATATGACCCATTTTTGACAACCTTTACATTTTAAGGACACCCCCAATTATTCCCATTCCAGTTCTTTTTTTCTCTCATTTCTTCATTTGACATATGGTCCATGTATGGTTTTGCCATTTATCATGCACTTGTGGTGGAAGGGTTTTATTTTCTTGTATAAATTTTCTTTTAGTTTCCATGCTTCAGATGCATTCAGTAATTTGCACAGAATGGTTGCCAAGTAGATTCTCATCTTTAGTCTGACTGTCATCTTTTTGCATTTCCAGATTTTGTTCATTTTGGCAAAAGCTTTACTAGCCTTTCCTATTCTAACTCTGATTTCCACAGAGCCTCGTCCTTCCCTGCTTATGATGCTTCCCAAATACTGGAATTTGACCACTTCATCGATCACATTTCCATCAAGTGTGACTCCTGAGATAGTCTGTATTTTTTCTGGCTTTCAGCATCTTACACTTTGTAGAATTAAAATGCAATCCAACCTTCTTCATCACAGTTTTTGTCTCTCTTGTAGACCTCTGCAACGTACTATCATCTTGATTAAGCAGAGAAGTGTAATCTGCAAAGGTCAAATTAAAGGTTCTCTTAACATCCATATATACACCCTTTGAATAGTTGTGGTTAATTAATATTTATGTTTGTAAACTATCTTTATTTTTCTTGGGTATTTAGGTCTTATTTGGCATTTTGAATACCCCTGGGCAGACCCATTTCCTACAAAATCAATTTAATTACCATGTCCAATCATTGTTTACATAGTAAGAAATTCCCTATTTTCCATATAGGATGAATTGCCTACCATTTAATGTGATTGTTGTTTATTAATGTGAATGTTTTATGCCTATGACTTTAAATGGATGGGTTGTGCCAGGGATACAGATCCAATTTCTTGGATTTGTTTGGAATGCAAAATAGTATTCAAGAGCCCATGGCTTAATTGCTAGCATAAATTCACTCTACAAGAGATTTCAGAATGAATCAATGTTATTTATTGACTATATGAATGGAGGAGCTTGCAATGCTAACAAAAACTATTAGCCTCGCTGTGTTTTTGCCTTGAATATGCTATCCAGGCTAGTATAAGGAGCCACATTATCCTGGAATCAAACAGTATGGTTATGGACTGGGACCATGTCTTGATATGTATTTTTGCCCTTCAAATTAATCTCCATTGATCAAATTCTTCTATGTTTTGTCATGCCTACCCCTTCTTTTGACAGCAACTGACTTGGTATTACAGTAATAGATTTTGCCATTTAGTAAGACCCAATGCAATATTGTAAACTTGAGAAAAATTTCAAAACTGAGTTAAGAATTTAGGTTCAGAACCACTGCCCCAATAAAGCACCAGGACTATCACGCATATCTTCCAATGAAAACAAAGCTCTGGGGGTTTTGGGAATTTCTCCTTAACAAACATTTTCCGAACTAGTCTAGTCACAGAGTGTAGTCCAGTTGAATGGGGTGCTAGTTTAACAACCCCTTTGTATTAAAAAAGGGTGATCCACAAGATTGTACAAAGTACAGAGGCAAAGTTGAAGAGAGGTTAAACTGCTGCAATGAAAGTATAGAGACAAGATGTATGAAAGTCAGTCTGGAAAAATTTTTTTGGTAACAGCAAGGAAAGATCTGAAAATTTACATTGTATAGATATACATTTGTGTGTCTGTGGCAGGGGTATTAAGTACAAATTTAATCTTATGCACTCAATGTCAAAAATGGTGCCACAAATATTGTTTAAATCTTTAAAGTTTAAACACAGTTCCTTTTTAGATGTCCAAAGTACACAAACAAAAGTACAAGAAGAGAATGAGCAAATAAATTTCATTTGCCTTACAATAGATAAGATTGAAAAGTTCTGCTATTCAGGGTTTGTGTTAGATTGAGAAGTGGTGCAGAAAAATCAATAAGAAATTGACTATCTCTGGCATGAAGAAATGGCATGACTCCTCATAAACAAAAACATACTGCTGAGGCATCATGCAAGAGTACATGATTCCTGCATGTGGTCCATTTTGTTGTATGGATCAGAAACTTGGAGTATCATAAAACAGCCTGAGAATCAAATTTCCAAAAGAGACAGGAGAACACTGAGATATATGTCTGGCTAATTTTTGAAAGGTTGAATCTGAATTGTAGAGATTAGAAGACTGTGTCAACTTAAAAAAGTTCAACAAGTCATAAAAACAGATGCATGACAAAGTATGAACATGAGAGAAGGAGAGATGATGATTGACCACTTGGCCATTTTGAAAATACTGATATTTCTACAAAGGTACCCCCTGGTTAATTGAAAAAAACATGGAAAAAATGTGTTAAAGTTTCCAAACAGTGATGCATGGATGACTGAAGTAGCTAAGAATGCTGATGTTAAAATTAAAATGATGATAATAACAAGACTCCAATTAGGCCTTTTAATAAAATACCTTGAAAACAGTTATAGGCCTTTCATATCCAGCTGTCCTGTGATCTACCTTTTAGACCTGTACTTAATCTTGAATTTATATTTAAACTGTTGTTTTTTTGTTTATCATTGATAGAATTCTTGCATTTTAACTGCCTTGATTTTGGTAAACATGAAAAATACTTCCAAATGGAGTTGATGTGATGTTAATTCCAATCTTTGAATTTGTACACATTAGAATCTTTTGAAGCTGTAGTAATTATTTACTAATAGTTATCCTTCAATATTTTCCACTGGTGTCTTGCTTGTAGCACAGAATATACCATTTGTTGTTGTTGCTGCTATGGACATAAACACCACTGCAAATCATGTGTATAAAACAAATTTTCCAGAAACGGATATCTCTTCACGAAACATAAAGGTTTGTATAAACAGTCTTTTTTTCTCGTTTATGCTCTGTTATCCATTTTCTGGTCTGGACATTGCCCTTGTCAGGAACTTTATTGAAGAAGTTGATAGCAAGATGCCCTTTGTGACATAAACCTTGCAGCTTGCAGGGGATTCAAATAAAATCCAGTCCAGAGCCATGTGATCACAGTGCAACTCCACTAGTCATTAGGCTACAGCATTTGGAAGTGGTTGAGAGAGTAGTAGAATAGCAAATCAGAATTCAGATAAAGATTGACGAGATGCAGTTTGGTTTTATGCCTAGGCAAGGAACCACTTATGCTATTTGCATTCAAAACAAATACAAGCGAAAAACCTTGGTGAAAAAAAGAGCCTGTACTTCACTTTTGTAAACTTGGAGAAAACTTTCAATAGAGTAATAAGGGATTTTGTCTGGTGGTCTTTGCGTAAACAAGGTAGAAGTGAGTCATTGGTTAAGGTTCTTTAATCAATATACAGAAATGGTCAAAGCTGTGTAAGAATATATGGCACATTTACCTTTGGAATAAAAGTGGGTGTATATATATATAATATGCATGTTTTCAAAATTTATTTTTAATAGGGGCTGACCTCAAAGGAGTTGGATAGACTTGATATAGATGTACTCTTAATGTCACCACCATGTCAGCCATTTACAAGGTATATTTTTGCACCAGGTTTCCATGAGAGTATTGATATTTCTTGTTTGCATAAATAGATTATAATTTATACCATAATGTGCAAATTATAATTTTTTAAAACAAGGAAATATTGTTGTTTTGTACTTGTACAGGCTGGAAAAATTTGACACATTGGGAAAAACCACCTTATAAATATAGACGGTGTTTTGTTATCTTAATTATATTATATTACATTATATTATTTTATATTATATTATATTATATTATATTACATTATATTATATTATATTTTATTCTATTTTATTATATTATGTTGTCTTAGTAATTTTGTTATCACACACGAGAATGATTCAATGAAATACCACTCTTCACCTAAGTGGTTTCCTCCAAGTGCCCATGATTTAATCTTCAAACACTGTTGTTAGAGACGGTACATTTTAGTAAGATACCATTTCACTGCAAATCAAAATTATTTTTTTACTTTATTTAAAAATTGGTTCATAAACTTTACTAAACAAGTATTCAGGGTCAGATTGTCTTTTTACTTAAAGGTACTGAAAAAGATGAAATAGTAGATATTATAGAGAATATGGAATTATTGTCATTTTAACTGAAATGTCTCATCAAAATAAACGCCTTTGATTTTTTCAATTCCCATTTTGATTTGAAGTTTCTCTTTTAGAGTTGAAAATATCAGGTAACACCAGAATTTAATACAATCATGAAGACAATTCAGTTCTTGTGCATAAACAGCAGTTTTAATATTATTTTTATAAAATTTAATTTTCTGTTTTGCCGCCCCACAGACTTGGTAAACAGGCCGCATCAAATGATGCAAGAGCTGAGAGTTTTCTAATACTTCTGGACGTTTTAAAGGGGTATGTTGATTAAATGTTTTTTCCTTTACTAAGGTAGTCTCGCTTTAAGATTTTTATTTCAGGCCTTAAGTGTGTCTTAAACATCTCTCTGCTCTTGTTCGATAAATGTCACAGTGCAAGGTAGTCTTCTTACAGCATCACATCCAGATTCCTTCGTATCTTTCTTTTCATATCTGTTCTTCTGTTGCATTTTCGGTGATGGGAAAGAGATTGTAATTTTCAAAAGTTTGTTTTAATTTTTAATTTTTGTAATGTCAGGAATAACAGTTGAAGGATGACTACTTTATATGTAAAGGCGAAAAAAAATTACTGTTGCTACACATTTTAAATTGTTAGAGGTTGAAAGAAGTACTGTTTTTACACCTCCTAAATTGACAAAGATTAAACAAGTATTCTCTTCAGACCTCTTGAGCTGGAAACATTTTTATAGATGATCGTAACAATCCGACATTTCTATTCGTGCATCGATAATGTATTTCGTTTTATTATAAAAATTGTCAACTTTTTGAGGTTGGTATTTGGCCCTTGCAGATTTCTTTATTTTCTTATCAAAGTAAATTCCAGATCCATCAATATAAATAGTCAATTATAAATAGCCCTTTAAGAAAGTGTGCAACCCGTTCCCCACTACTACCATGCCCCACTCCTCTAATATCTTCTATTTCTATAAGATGGGTCATTTATACCTAATGCTCACATCATATAGAGTGCAAATTCACATTTTCGTAATATGGCTATGGAAATAGGTGTCACGTTTAGGCTGAAAAACTAGAATCCCTTCTTTTTAATTACCTTCTCAGGTACCTTTAACTTTTAACTTTGTAAAATTTTTGTCATTTAGGTCTTTCAGTACTTCCTAATAGAAGTTTTCAATCTTATTAGTTCTGGGATACCAGTATTTATATTATAACTCCTTGTGATACTCAGCAATGCGTAGAAAAAATGTATAGTTTTATTTTAGCTTCATCCTCCTTTTTCACTGGCTGCTAATTATTTGACATAGAATTACTGTATATTATATTGTATTATATTATATTGTATTATATTATATTATATTGTATTATATTGTATTATATTGTATTATATTGTATTATATTGTATTATATTATATTATATTATATTATATTATATTATATTATATTATATTATATTATATTATATTATATTGTATTATAAGGCTTAAACGCGTAGGCAACAGTTTTTTAAACAGCAAAAGCGATAATAAAGCTCCTTCAGAAAGTAATTATCATAAGGAAGAAAAGCGAAGAACTTATAAGATGATTTTTTAGAAGGACGTGGTAATGTTTTCGGAAGATAATTTGAACAGTACAGCAAGTGTGAAAATAATGATGACTGAAAGCGAATAACAGAACGGAGGAGTCAGCTAGACAAGATGAAAGGAATACCAGATGAGCTTCAGAAAACTGAAGGCTGGGGAAGGAAATTTGTGAANTATATTATATTATATTATATTATATTATATTATATTATATTATATTATATTATATTATATTATATTGTATTATAAGGCTTAAACGCGTAGGCAACAGTTTTTTAAACAGCAAAAGCGATAATAAAGCTCCTTCAGAAAGTAATTATCATAAGGAAGAAAAGCGAAGAACTTATAAGATGATTTTTTAGAAGGACGTGGTAATGTTTTCGGAAGATAATTTGAACAGTACAGCAAGTGTGAAAATAATGATGACTGAAAGCGAATAACAGAACGGAGGAGTCAGCTAGACAAGATGAAAGGAATACCAGATGAGCTTCAGAAAACTGAAGGCTGGGGAAGGAAATTTGTGAATGTAGAGTTAGATTTACTGTATTATGAGATATCAAAGCGCAGAAGTAGAATGTTGGATGTATGATGTATTTGACCAACTAAATGAAGAACTTTTTATTAGGGATGCATTTGTTGCCATCGAATGTTGATTAGATAATTTAGTGAAACGGAATGAAATATGCTGTGGACAACCTAAACACAGCTCAAAATGCTTCTACTGACATAATAGATGGGCTTGTATCGTATTTGCCCCCGCTAGTACTGTTGCTACTGCCACAGTCTTCTTGGTAGTTTTAAGTAGTTAACCATTTAAAAGTATTTTAAACAAAGTTAATTTTTTGTTATTAGGGCAAAGAAAAGACCAAAGTTCATTCTGATGGAAAATGTGAAGGGCTTTGAAATTTCTGATACAAGGTTTGTTTGAAATTGTGTTTGTTTACTAGTTCTAAAGTTCTACACTTAGTTATAGTCACTAAATTATCATATTTTTAGATATGTTGAATATTGCATATGATTATGTGTTTACCATACATATTATGTTAGTTGTATATAGTATCGAATAGTCTACATGTATAAGGGGAAAATACCATGTAACATGTTTTTAAAGCGATCAATTGCCGTTCACATATTATGTGATGTTATTAAATACGTGAAACTAACAGTTCCGTATTTTGTTATTGTTTTTTCCCCTGCCAAATCTATAATAAAAGCTCCATTTTAAAGGATATTAATCTTAATATGACTTTACTTAGACGTATTTTAGGGGTCGTTGAACAACTTTTGATTAAATTCATTTTTAGATTACAGGTCGCTATCTTCAAAAACAGATCACTATGTTACCCGTTTTTAGCTCTAATGTCTGATCCAATTGTCCCGAGACAAAATAACTTAGTCTAGTCTATGAAATGACCCTCTTTTAACCCTGAAGGCCACTCCAGTCATCGTCCAGAATATCATAACCTATATTCAACACAGGGCTGCGAATTTTATTGACAGCAAAAATTTGCTAGTTGCCTCTAGTTGAGTTTTCTAGATGTTAGTTGAATTCATTTTTTTTTTACTTTGGGTCAGACTCGTTTTTTATTTCAGGTCTAATTTAGCTCTGATAATCCACAAGATCCCATTTTACTTCTCATGACAGTAATTAGAAATAGCATAAGTTATACTCAGAACAGAGTTTTAAAGCAACCTGTCACCAAATTTGAGCTTTCTGCATTATGTGGTCAACTTCGTTTTCGAATTGTTGACTCTAATTTTACATAAAGGATGCAACTACCTTCTTTGTACTGAGAGGTTGCAGTTGTTTATTTACAAAATAAGACAGCCAAAATTAAACGCAGGACTGCAGGATGCCATGACACCAAATTTGAGCTTTCCATTTTTATTGGTGTGCTATACCACTGGGACCATACACACTCACAAAAACACGTACACACATACATACATACATACATACATACATACACAACACATACACATACAAATACACACACACACAAACACAAACACACACAAACTTAGAATTCGTCGAATTTTATATGTGTAGTTCAATCTGCGGACACCTGGGGTTTTTTTCAACAGCTCATCAATGGAGCTAAGAAAATGTAAATGTGTTCATTCCATACAAACAAAGACACCCATATATATCTGTACTGGTTACTCGCGATATTGCAAGCTTGAAACACTGTGTTAATCTTGATATCGAACTTCTTGAATACCAAATGCCAACTTGAAAATCAATTGCTTGATGGATTTTAGGACGTCATGCTTAGTTTTTCCCGTCCGATAAAGAACAAACACTTCTTAATTCTGAAATGTGAGAGTACTATTTTATTAGTTTTATACTTTTCACCACATAGTATGGGAATACTCGCTTTCAATGAGCTCGTGAGGTCACTCGAGCAGAGGCCTCTGAGGTCACAAGCAGATTTTTCCTCTGCTGAGTGCTGCTCTGCTCTGTTATATATATTCTCAAAAGATGGTGAACTATTTAAGCATTACCTCAGTAGCTTATCTGAAAAAGTTGAGCTGAGGGTATTTGAATCCACGACCTTCCAAATTTGAAACGAATTTTAAGACTCCCCTTGGTAAAGATGTTCATTTCAATAGATGACACCGACCGTCATCAAGTGACTAGCTACACAAATATAAAACCGCTAAATAAGGAAGAGAAGTGCCATCATGAAACGAACGTACGCTGCAGGCCCCGGAAAAGACTGAAAACGTCTTCAAAGAGCAAGACCATTTCACGGCAGACATTCTGGAATTAAGGGAGACAAGATGGACAGGAACAGGAAAGGCAGAGGTTGAAGGCATACATTTTTTTTACTCTGGTAGACCGAAGCGCCTTAGGGGAGTTCGTATACTCCCAGGAAAATATAGTAAACAACCAATTCTTGTTGATGTAGGATATTATCATGTTGTGAGCTTTTCTGTTTTTTCTGAGCTACGTTTCGAGAGATACTTCTCCCATCGTTTGGCTACTGGAGTAATTAGACATAGCTGTTTTGTACTTTGAAATTGTGAAGGCGCTTGGTGATAGGGGTCGAGTTGTTTTGAGGAGTGGCGCCATACCTATCCTGTATTTGTTTGTTTCTTTTGCAGGTGCAAGTACATTGTCCAAAACTCTCCTACCAGCTATCTAAATAATTGTGAAAAACCGAAAGTCTGCGGGCCAAATAAATTTCCAGATAGGCAGTAAAACAAAACCTGCCGATAGATAACTTCGAAATGGCCTGTAAATCTAACTTATGCCCTGTTTTTTTACACTCTGGATGATCTGAGTTGCTGATTTACTCCAGTCCATTAAACGTATTCGTCTTTTTGGCCCTCTTGTAGTCACCGTGGAGCTTTATCAATCAGTATATTTTTTTGAGTATATACCTATTTTTTTTCGGAACAATATATATATATACAATTTATTATTACTGTTATTTTGTTGCGGTGTTTTGATGCGACTGTGACGCTCACTGCTCCTGTATTGGTTTGAGCATTCTGGCCCATTAATCTCTGGCCTCTTAATGTGCGCATGCCCGGCACTCTCTCATATGATTGCCATAATGGCAATTGATGGGGGCCTTTGTATGGAATGAAGAGATCCGGGTGCTCCAAGCTGCAGTGATGACCTGTTTAACAGCGAAACACGTATCTGCATATAGAGCCACATATACACATATATATATTTATTTATTCATTTTCCCCCTTACTTATTTTTGTATTTGTTGAATTATTTAAATAGATACAGTCACACGGGACAGGTGTGAGCTGGGTTAAGGATTAGCCAGCTTGATGAAAGAAATAGAGATGTTGCCATTCTGACTCGTGCCTAGACGGATTTATCTACTCTTTCAAAACGTTTGCCAGTCTCACTTGACTTCAAGTTCCTTGCAATGTTTTCCCCCTCTACTTTTTCTTTTTTTAGTATTACCATTTAAGTAATCTTCAATGTTTTCACTTTAACATGTCGCTTTGGCATGTACTTAGTTAAACACATTCAAAGACTGTGTTTAGGTTATATTTTAAAAGATCTGGATTTCTACGCACGGCACGTACTGGATTTGATCTCATACGACAACGGGTGTAAATATTGTTGTTATATTTGCCTTTATATTCTCTAGGGCTGACTTTGTGGAATGCCTCGTTGGCTGCAACTACAAGTATCAAGTATGTACTTTATATTTTTGTTAAAAACACGTGACTTAAAATCTATATACGGAGATATAATTGTATGTCTATTACGTAAATGCTGTCGAAACGTTTGAGTGAAACGGCAGTTTCACAGTGTGCAAGGCTAAAAATTCGAAGCTCTATCAGCTATATTGAAAAATAAAAAACAACTATACAGTAACATAGCCCGTTGCACTAAAGTGATTTGTGGCGACACCACAGGTAAACATCGTAAAAGACTCTTATATATACAGTAATCAAAAACTGTAATCCATTAACCAATAGTTTCACGGCTAGCAGTTCAATATTTGTTGCTACCAGAGAAAAAAAATGGGTAAAAGACATAAAAACCCGGAAGAGTGATTATTTTGTCATTCTCCAATATATATATTGCCTTATATATACGAGGCCAAGTTCAACTTAATTATAGGTACAATGGGAAAGGTGTACATTGACTTTTACTACGATAAAAACACCGTGGCCATGTAAAAAACTGGAAATTCAGACATTAGTAGCCAGCAATTAAGCTGATTTCAGAGAAATGGTTGATTTTGATAATGGTGACTATTATTACTCATTATATCTTATTACTTATTATTACTCATTATATCTTATTACTTATTATTACTCATTATATCTTATTACTTATTATTACTCATTATATCTTATTACTTATTATTACTCATTATATCTTATTACTTATTATTACTCATTATATCTTATTACTTATTGTTGCTCATTATATCTTATTACTTATTATTACTCATTATATCTTATTACTTATTATTACTCATTATATCTTATTACTTATTATTACTCATTATATCTTATTACTTTTTGTTTATTGCTTATCTTGTTATTATTGTTAGTAGTAGTAGTAGTAGTAGTAGTAGTAGTAGTAGTAGAAGTAGTAGTAGTAGT
>RDPX01000014.1:480163-496201 GCA_003991215.1 Morbakka virulenta | reverse complement strand
GTAGTAGTAGTAGTCGTAGTAGTAGTAGAGGTAGTAGTAGTAGAGGTAGTAGTAGTAGAGGTAGTAGTAGTAGAGGTAGTAGTAGTAGAGGTAGTAGTAGAGGTAGTAGTAGTAGAGGTAGTAGTAGTAGAGGTAGTAGTAGTAGAGGTAGTAGTAGTAGAGGTAGTAGTAGTAGAAGTAGTAGTATTATTACTTATTTTTCTGCAATACAGATACTTAAAATGAAAAATATATTCATATAGGAGGAGCTGTGACAATGGTTACCTCAGATACATGGTATCCTAACGGGCTTTGGGTTCCGGGGTCCAAATACGAAGCATAAAGAAAATTTTGAATCGCAGAAATGTACCATTTATTAATGACTGAATGGTCACACGGATATGAAATTCCTGTTTGCTCCAATAAGGCACCGACTGTAAAACAAGTACTAAAAGTCGAAGGAATATTTTCATATACCCTTGACCGACAAAGTATGCCATTATATTATCAATGCCGATAGTTGTAGAAATGTACTTAAGAGGAATTTTTGTATTATGAAGAGGATTTTGTTATACTTTTCATCCCCAAATGATTGTTTCCTTTATCGATTACAATCTTACTCTTGTTTTCTAGTAATGTGTTAATGTAGTAATTTTTACAATCTAATCATTCTAATAATTTTACACCTTTTTATGATACAGTCTATATATAGGGTTGTAGGTCGATAAAACATCGACAGTGATGGCAATAGTGTTCAAATATTGGATGTTCAATGATAACTTGACAACGATAACATAAATCAACTTTGAAAATCGTTTTTTCATTGTGAACCACCCCCCTTACAAATCGAAATTGAATTGAAAGTGTGATGGTTAAAGTTACTTCGCCCTAAACCCACATCATTACAAATAGAAAAATCTATAGACATATTTATTGATTAGTACCGACTGATATTACTTGAAAAATATAAAGGTTGGCAACTTTCCTGATCTTGTAGTGCTTGCTTGAAAATATTCACATTTTTTTCAAGTGGGCCAGTTTATACGTCTACTTGTTTTCGTCTATCAGGTAAAGTTTTCACCAATATTATTTTCACTATCCATATATAATACAAAAATAATAACATGAATTGACCACCACAATCATTAAGAACGGTGTTTGATAACAATTTTTTTGTCAAAACATCTTAATGGCTTTGTACCCCTTTTTCATGTTTATTGAAAATTTTATTAAAGAAATTTTTTATTGACTTTACCAATACCATATTTCTGAAGTAAAACATAACATGATTTAATGTTTTGTCTTTAGTTTTCTACCAGTTAAAAGATACCTACTTTACATGCAATTCATATATTATATCTTTAAACTATACATTTTCTATTATTGGTTTTAATTCTTGTCTTTTTTTGTTGTTGTTTTCTGAAGGAATTTCTACTTTCTCCAACCCAGGTATGTAACAATTAGCTAGTAAATTGTGTTGTGTAGAATGTTAGATAAGGTTTGATCATTTCGATAATTCATTATATTTTTGCCTGTTGGTTTGGTGTTTTTTCGTGGAATGACGTCAAGGCAAGGTTGGTGGAAAACTGGTCCAAGTTATGAAAAAGAAACAAAAATAAAGAGTAAAGATGCTACCTAATTCAGAATGATGTACTGAAAGTTACTCAAGATAACTGTGCACAACCTTTTACCTTATGTAACATCAGAAATAAACCCCCTCCTTTACCAGATTACCGAGCCCTCCTCCAATGATCAAGTATCATTTAAATCTGCCCCTATATTCACGCTCCATTCACATTCTCCTTCTAAAGCCATTTGGGAAGCCTTCCACAGGGATCCTCCACCACTGAGTTTGATATCAAACACTGCACTTGAAGTACAAAGTCAGTGCAAACATTTACAAAGTACATTGGTTAGAAGTGCGAAAAAAATACTGTCATTCATGTTAATCATCTGCAAAGGGCTGTGCATTAGAGGTATCGACTTTCACCCGTACTGAAAAAAGGTATTGGTACCCAAAATATAAAAGTGATGATGATGATGATGATATAGTTTATTACTAGTAATACCGTTCTTTTCCCCAATTTTTAGCTATTTAACTCCCCAAAGATACTGAAAGCACCGGACCGCCGTCCATGTCAAAGAGATAAACAAAATATATGGACGGTTGTAAGAAAACTGTATGTTTATTTGTTTCAGAAGGACTTTGTTGCTGATCAGACCTCTTTTACCTGCGCATAGCAGTCCCTCACACGTCATGTTTATGTACAATCCCTAGCTCGGTAGGTCTTTTCATTCACCTCTTCTTGGCCTGGAAATTCTCTAAATGCTACTTTAAGAATGATAGTTTTTATGATAATGATCTTTATGGTCTTGCGGACGACCTGTTATTGCTTTCCTCTGATCTGTAATATCAAGACATCCCATTTTATAAGAGTCTGCCTATGAATTGTAATCACATTATTTCCACTAAATTTAGAATAAGTTAGTTTTATAATTTGCCTTTTATGTTATTTTCTGATACTTTAATACTATGAAGGATATCATCTGGTTTCGTAGCACACTGTTGTACATGGGGTTATAAAGGTACAAGTTAGACTGACCGAGCTGAGAATCAGGTCCTGTGGGGCATTGTGAAGGAATTGTGAATTGTTAGTTAATGAATGAAATGGTGAGAATGCAGTCACCTTTTGTACTACCACTAATATTAAATAAATATGAAAAAAACGTGAATATATATGCATGAATGTTACAGTAAAAACTTGGTGGTGGAGTGGTAGATATTGCTGATAATGGGCCAAAAGGCCACACAATACTAAGGAACAGGATTGTAGAACAAGGCCTTTTTGAGCTCCATCATCAAAAAGGAAGGAGGCTGTTAGGACGAAGTCAAGGCAAGGGTTAGGAGTGCCTGTAGGAAATGGTCTTAGAGTAGTGCAGTTGTCTGCGACAAAAACGTGCCACTCTATNAAAACGTGAATATATATGCATGAATGTTACAGTAAAAACTTGGTGGTGGAGTGGTAGATATTGCTGATAATGGGCCAAAAGGCCACACAATACTAAGGAACAGGATTGTAGAACAAGGCCTTTTTGAGCTCCATCATCAAAAAGGAAGGAGGCTGTTAGGACGAAGTCAAGGCAAGGGTTAGGAGTGCCTGTAGGAAATGGTCTTAGAGTAGTGCAGTTGTCTGCGACAAAAACGTGCCACTCTATCACAAGAGCTATTTCTGTAAGGCGGATATCAAACCTGTTATGCTGTATAGAGCGGAAACTTGGCCATTGAAGAAAGCACAAGAGAAGAAGGTGGGAGCCACAGAGCTGAGGATGGTGCGATGGATGACTGGAGTGTCTCCGTGGGAGCACAGATCAAGTGTAGATTTGAGAAGGCTAGACTCTGGTTTAGACACCTAATGAGAAGAGAGGAGGAAAGTATTGTGAAGCACGTGTAGCATCAGCACGTTGTTGGAAAAAGAAGTAGAGGGCGCCAGACGTTGAGATGGAGAGACAGTGCAGAGTGATATGAAAACAATTGGCGTTAAGGAGGACGATGCTAGCAATAGGAGCGTGTGGAGGAAGTAATGCCGTGCGGTTGATTCAACTTACAGTTGGAGGAAGACCGAAGGAAAAGAAGAATAAGAGTTGTTGAACAAGTCCCCAAACCAGAAGGTGTAGATGGTTTTTTTTTAAAGCATTCACATTTTTTATATCTTACTTTCCCATCGCATCACAATAAGATGCAACAAAGTCATATCTTATTTTTATAACATCAGATGATGTATTTTTTTTAAGCAATGGCCGCACTACTTTATGGTAAGCTTAGGATTTTTGCAATTTTTGTTAAGTAAATTCTTGTTTACTTTATAATGCCCATAGCCACTTTTTTACGTCCATTTCTCTAAAAATTCGCTGGTCATCCATAACAAATAGGGCTACTTGAGTGTTGGTTTTTTTATTTGATTTTCTTGACCATGGATTCTTATTACATTCGTGTCTGTAAACTGATCTTTATTAATTTACTATGGTTGTTAAAGCCAATTTCTGTCTTAACAGCTTTTCTATTTCCTTTGTATTTCTTCTCATTCTTGTTGTCACACATTTAATGGATGGACAAGTTTGCTCTCAGTCCAAAAATTTTTTGCAGTGATATCTTTCACCAGTTCTTTCCCTTGTTCCTGTCCAACGTCAAGTAAACATTCATGGTCTTTCGTATGACCACACACACACTTGTGTACTCATTTCCAGTGACTGGTAGGTAGCAGCTTACTCACGCTCTACCATACAAACTATTGGCATCGCGGTACACTAGACTGTTTGGATTTTGTTTATATTTCGTAGTGTGTCTGTTTGGTTTACCGTAATGATCGCCAGTCGTATTAACAGCTGGTATTAACAGCTCGTATACCATTCCCGATCAGATCAAAGATATTTGATTACTTGGAAATTCTAACTTTAGCTTTACTTGCTAAAGCATTGCGTCCTTCATTTAACCAAATGCTATATACCAAATAAACTCGACTTTCAACCAAGCATCCATAAATTTCTCGAGTATACCATTTAGTTAAAGAATGGTACTTACAAGCCAAAAGTTTTGAAAATCTCTCGTAGTCTTAAGACAAATGATTTTTATACTTATTGCCTTCCTTAAGAACTGTGTTTTCTTCCTTTCTTTCACGCTTCTCTCAACATCTTTATCCTTATCCAGTGGTTTTTCCTCGATTTATCATATGCTACCACAAAGTTTCTTTCCGCGGACAACCCTTTTGGCTTTCCTGGAGTGCTTTCCTTCATCATATGACTTGAATGTTTATGTCAAGGTTAAACTCATCCCTTGGCCTAACCATTTTTCATGGTTGTATGGTTCTTAACCCCAAAAATGTATTAGATAACAATTTTGGTATGGAATGTAACGTTTCTGTTGATCTTAGGTTTTTCGAGTTATTTTTTTTAAGATAATCAGCGTAATCACATGGGTATACTCTCGTCCTGAGCGTTGTTGTCACCATCGGTTTAGAGACGGTTACTAATCTATGCTAGTACAGGCTGGACTCTTCATGTAATCGCACCAGTACATTAAGTGGTATTTTTTCAAGCACCCGTATAGCATTCTTGTTATTCAAGACATAATTGATAACCTGTATTCAGTCCCTTGTGTCCGTGGTTTCTGCAATCAACTTTCACCATATCCTGTTATCATAAACATGGTTTTTATCCACATCATCATTATTATGATTATTGTTTTTATTAAGTATAATTTATGCCCAAAATTGGTTCGTTTAGTTGATTATCTTTGGGTGATCTGACATATTGGTTTTGCATCATTTTTTTTCATCAGTTTTTACAACAAATTTTCATTTGCCACGAGGATCAACAGTATCACGTAATGTAATTTTTCCATTTTCGATTCCTCTTCTCAACCTATAAATAGGATAACATTTTTTACGTTTTCTTTTTACGAGATATTTCTCTACAAGAAATATAAACTTTCTGGTCTTATCTGCCTTAGGCTCGGGTCCTGGGGGTTACAATATTTTGCTTGTGCCCCTGATATTGACATAAAGCTGCATCAGGTTGGGGAGTCTCGACATAGGCGAATGAAGTTACCCATAGTCACAACTACCTATAAGTCACACAAGGTGTAGCATCTGGGTGGATTATAACTGATGGAGGAGGTACTCTTGTTGGCTGCCCTCCAAGAAGAATAAACCTCGAAAAATAATCCAGTTATCACCTGAATAACAGTAGACATCAACAGTGGCTATCGATAAAGAGATTTGCTGGCGTGGTTGTCAAGTCCCCGACTAAATACAATCGACAATAAAAGCTGATGTACATCGATTTTTCTCACGATGGAATCACTATGGCAACGGCATCAGTTAAGTTGTGTTGCAGCTATCTTGAGTTCCCTGGATTTTACCATGATATTTTTTTATTACTGTGTATTCTAAATATGGCTCAACACAAAAATCTGTTTAAAAGGTAACCTAGTAAACTTAAAATAGCAGAGATATACGCCTAAATAAGGTTATGTAATTGATAACTGTTATTTCTTTTGTAAACCTAAATACAATGTTCAATCATAAATCGTACTTTTATAATAATATTGCCCATATTTTGGATCACTAGTCATCACTTGATGTGTCACGAATGTCCAGACACAGTTCTTTGACCTGTTGAAACAATCTTTTGCCACCTTAACAAATGATGTGGGGTTAGAAAATCTGTTAATCTCAACAGGCATGTGTGAAGGTGGTGGCTGTGAGCTGATCATCGTAACCAGATGTTTTGTCGTCTGAGGTAAATTAAAGTCTCTCGTCTGTTTTGTCATCCAAACATTTATCTCTTAAAGTCCGAGGAAGATTATCCACTGCTCCGCTTGTGTACTTTCTGCAGTGTTTCTTGNGTTTAGTTGATTATCTTTGGGTGATCTGACATATTGGTTTTGCATCATTTTTTTTCATCAGTTTTTACAACAAATTTTCATTTGCCACGAGGATCAACAGTATCACGTAATGTAATTTTTCCATTTTCGATTCCTCTTCTCAACCTATAAATAGGATAACATTTTTTACGTTTTCTTTTTACGAGATATTTCTCTACAAGAAATATAAACTTTCTGGTCTTATCTGCCTTAGGCTCGGGTCCTGGGGGTTACAATATTTTGCTTGTGCCCCTGATATTGACATAAAGCTGCATCAGGTTGGGGAGTCTCGACATAGGCGAATGAAGTTACCCATAGTCACAACTACCTATAAGTCACACAAGGTGTAGCATCTGGGTGGATTATAACTGATGGAGGAGGTACTCTTGTTGGCTGCCCTCCAAGAAGAATAAACCTCGAAAAATAATCCAGTTATCACCTGAATAACAGTAGACATCAACAGTGGCTATCGATAAAGAGATTTGCTGGCGTGGTTGTCAAGTCCCCGACTAAATACAATCGACAATAAAAGCTGATGTACATCGATTTTTCTCACGATGGAATCACTATGGCAACGGCATCAGTTAAGTTGTGTTGCAGCTATCTTGAGTTCCCTGGATTTTACCATGATATTTTTTTATTACTGTGTATTCTAAATATGGCTCAACACAAAAATCTGTTTAAAAGGTAACCTAGTAAACTTAAAATAGCAGAGATATACGCCTAAATAAGGTTATGTAATTGATAACTGTTATTTCTTTTGTAAACCTAAATACAATGTTCAATCATAAATCGTACTTTTATAATAATATTGCCCATATTTTGGATCACTAGTCATCACTTGATGTGTCACGAATGTCCAGACACAGTTCTTTGACCTGTTGAAACAATCTTTTGCCACCTTAACAAATGATGTGGGGTTAGAAAATCTGTTAATCTCAACAGGCATGTGTGAAGGTGGTGGCTGTGAGCTGATCATCGTAACCAGATGTTTTGTCGTCTGAGGTAAATTAAAGTCTCTCGTCTGTTTTGTCATCCAAACATTTATCTCTTAAAGTCCGAGGAAGATTATCCACTGCTCCGCTTGTGTACTTTCTGCAGTGTTTCTTGGTAATGAGACACGGGTCCGTATCGTCACTGTCTTACAATGTCATCATTTTATGATGCACTGGATCGTTACCACTAAACCTTATGATGGACCACCCTCTTCTGATTTGCTGGCAAGCCTTAATGTAGCGGATATAACGTCAGTGCTTCATTCTCGTCGCCTTCAGATGTATGGTCATGTGCAACGTACTGCAACGTACATCAGGACAGTCTCGGAATCCCCCCGTACAGGAAGGCATACTCTTGGTCGTACCGTGAAGACGTGGCAGAGTTGCAAAGACAGGATGGGCGGGAATGTCACTTAGCCAAGTCGATCCACTGAACAGAGAAAAATGGAAAAGAGGAAACCGACTGCTTCCAAACCAAATTCCTCGTAGTCAGGCAGCAGTATAATAAAAACTACGGATAATGAGTGGGTGAGTGGTAGCTACAGAACTCGGCTTTGGCCGGTATATTTCTGCCATGTTTAACTCACCCCGGACTCAGAGACCAAATGCTAATTTATTCCATAATGCTTGGGTGTTATTGGTTTAAGTTTAGATGTTCTTGTTCACGGATTTTTTTGTCAAAAGCTTACTTCGTGTTAAATGTATTGAACAATCTAAATAAGATAGACAGTTTTTTACCTTCTCTTTTCAAAGATAACCACAGATTATACACGTCTAGGGACATTACGTTTGCCCTGTCTGTTCCTTACAGTGGGTTTAAGCTGTTGCTCGTGCTGTGTATTTATCTACCTGTTTGGCAAAAAGAGTAGCCGATTGTTAATAAGAAAATGCGAGATTAGCCGTTTTTAATATCGAGTTCGGAGAAAGTGCGGTCCTTATATGTGATTCTTTTGTTTGTTTGTTTGTTATTATTATTATTATTTATTTTTTTACTGCAGTTTGAAATTCCGAATGCAAGGTTACGCTACTATCTGCTGGCAACAACACAGGAAGCTGGTTTTCCATTTGAAACACAGGAAGAGGTATTTAATTACTTATGCATTTTAGTTCTTTCAATATTTCTAATAAAAAGGTATTTTGGACGCCACAGGTTCATCGTAATGACAGAAAAGCATGGAGAATCGTATTTTGGAATTTCGTACAATCATATGTGAGTAATTAACATCTTTTTTGCCACCATTACTGCTATTTGGTTTCGAAAATAAATCCTCTGAGTGCAGCCGCAAATGTTTGATCAATGTTGCTTACTTATAATTTATCGGATATGGCACCACTTTTACCCCTCTGTATTTAACCACATTGCGGAATGCCGGTATTTACAATCTAAAACAGTTCATGAAAAGGGCAAACTTGAGCCAAATGTGCGAAAACGAATATCACAGTGCTGCCTCCGCTGCTGCCAAAAAAAAACGTCTTGAGGAAATATGGCCTCATAGTCCTATTAAATTCGGGGTTTTTGGTGCAATTTATGATTATTGGAAAGCGTTTTTTATTACTAGCAGTTTGCATAATTTTACTTGGTATTTCATGTCTTCCCTACTGTAAGTGCTTTTTATTTATGTTGAAAGAATGGAAAGAATAGTGAATGTTCCCTTTCTGCCCCCTATGATTTGTAAAGATAGATCGACCAATCACCGTCAACAGTGACAAAGTTGATGAGATGAATAACTTTGTGTACCTTGGTTGCAAGCACGTGATGAAGATTCAGGGAAGGGTATATAAAACCAATCTCAGAATCTTCAAGGGTAATGTTCTTGAAACCCTGCTGTACGGCACAGAATCCTGGAAGGATGGACTTGGGGCCAATTGCCGGCATGGGGAAAGAAAGGACAGGCAGCATTGGCGGACTGTGGTGGAGACCTTTTGCGTTACGCAATGCAACGCGAGGCGTTCGCGCTCGTGTAATTTTTATTTAATAAAGATAGGGTTAAAATGTTTCATAGCTAAGCTATATGTAAGCATACGTCAGTAAGGTAAATAAATACAAAATAGAATAAATATAAATATAATGTATTTTCGATATAGTATATTTTAGATGCCTATGTATAGATATTTATGGACATAGACATTGGCAAGTGGTAAATATCTTGGGAAGCTTTATTTACCTTGATTTTCACGTTGTATTTTAGCCAATGAATGAACTTCCCATATTAAATAGACAAAACTATGACCACAACAATATTATGGCAATGGGTAAGTCCACTTTGGGAAGACAGGATAACGACGGTCATGAAGACTTGAAACAAAGATGTCAAGTGAAACTAACAGATTTTTTGAAGACCACAGAATACATGTCATCATCCGATGTATATCGATTGCCTGTTAAGATAATAAGACGATTTGGTAAACTTTTGGGTAAGTGTTTTTGACGTGTATGTAAAATAATGAATGCGTGTTACAGTGAGAAGGTGAAAATAACAATTTCTTAAAACACCGATCTATTTATAGAATCGCCACGAAATGACTTCCACTAAGCAATCGTAGTTGATACCATTATCAAAGCCTTGTTACCCTCTAGCATAGTCTGCTGTCGCAGGTCACTGCTAACATCAATCTATTATTACCCTTGGTATTTTGCTGGACAAGATTAAGCTTATGATGTTATACGCTTTTTTGTAAGACCCTAAACAAAGTCAGTATTTCATTAGTTTAATGGGGATTTTACGAAATCCGCAGTTTAACATATTCTTTCCTGGCTTTTACATTCACACCAAATTTTCCTCTAAATTTGATTTTTTTTCAAACGCAACCATTTGGACTGTTTAATACCAGCGTCCATTAGTAGAGTTTAAATTTGCATTTATCCGACATTATACCATATTTAAGTTTATTGTCGATTTTGTGTTCCCTTTCATATGGTAATATTTTATGACCATTCACACACGGAAGAAAGACCACCAAAAAAACTGTTTATATTATATTTTTAATGATTATTGACTTTTGAATACTGATTTCTAGTTATGATATTAATGATGTCCTTTATTTTCATGTTCAGTCTGTCAGATAAGGTGACCTTGATGGTACGATGCTTGCTAAGACAGTATGCCTCAGTTGATTTTCCCTGATGAGTAACCCCCTATTTTTGAATTTCTAGATATTTTAATGCTAATAGTAGTGAAAACTGCAGGTGTACTGTAGATATTGTCCGGTTTATTTTCGGAGGGAATATTGCCCTGGAACTCTGCAAACACAGTGAACCAAGTCATGTTGTGGCCTTGCTCTCATTTTGTTATAACAGGATGCATTGTTGTTTACCGGTTTGTATGATTCTATTTTGGTATGCCGCAGTACTCAGGAAAGTTAAGTTAATACTATCGTAAATAAATAATTGAATAGAAACGAAATATAGGCATATATGTATGTGTGTATATATATATATATATATTAAGTTAGGTCGGATGATTGTGAAATTTTCACTTCTCATTTTTCTGTTGGTAGATATCGTTTATCCAGACTCAACGAATACCTGTTGCTTTACGAAAGGGTAAGATTTTTATACAGTCATTTCTCTAATTCCATTGAACTTTTAGCATACCTTGTGCGTATAAAATAAAGCGCCATCATGCCTATGATCAGAGTGGCAGACATTCTCTGAAGGGATAAAGCTTACATGTATTTATTTGTTACAAAATGGTTTTCAAGAAAAATAGATGATACTAATTGGCCGAGAAAAATACGAGTATTGCTAGTTGTACGTTAAAAAGATAATATGGCAATGTATTACAATCGGTATCTGTGGGGCAGTGTAAGGGGGCAAGAGAAAGTTAAAGGTTAAGTTAAGCGTAGGGAGGAAGAGAGGTTAAGAGAAAAGGAACTAATTGAGTACATAATAAAAAGCCTATTTGGTTAGCTAGTCTAAAAACTGCTTATTACATTGCTTAGTAGATAGAGAGGAATGAATGAACGAACGAATGAATTTAGTATATTGCCCCGATATATTTCATTTGTTTAGCTTGTTTATGTGAAAGATAGGTTTGTGTCCTAATAGTAATAAATGTTTATAGTCTTGTTTTTGAATGTAAGTAGTAATCTGGGTAAGTAGTACGTTGCCTTTTGGCATTTTCATAACATTTTCTTTTTTTTGCCTTCCCGATAATGAAACCCTTTCTTTTATGGACGATTTAGTCTCCTGAGAAGGTGTTCATTGCCTTTTAAGAAAACCGTAGACATTATAATAGAATAATACAGTAAAAGGTATTATGTTAAAAAGCTTTTGCTCATACCGGATGGGAAAGCATTGTAATTTATGAAAAAATGTTAAGATATACAGTGATTTAACTATTCTGCATTACTTTCTGTAGAATAATTGGGGAGTAGCAACAGTTGTCTGCTGCAGTTACTTTAATTGTACTTTAGAACTTCACCATACCTGTTTTCCTATTTCATCATTTTCGCGGGACTGTGCATCTTAACTAAATTCTATTAGAGCTCTCCCATCTATCTTTGCCATTGGTCATCTTGCTGTTGCCTTTCGCCTGCCTTATGGCCGAGTCCTAGAGAGTAATATAGGTGTTGTATATGCGTATGTCACGTAAATCCCATAAAACATCGAACTCCTCTCACTTGTGGTAGATGTGCAACCGTTTTTTCAGTTTATGCTACAATAATACAAGCTATTGGAGAAGCTATTATGATCTTTCATGAGGATCTCCGTAATGCTGTCAGTTTTGTTCCAGTTGACTAGAAACTTATTATTCTAGGTGATTTCAGTTAGGAGATTTCAGTGCTTGAGTCGGTAGTGATTTTGAAACTTGGGATGACCTTAGTCGCCATCGCTTTGGCAAAATGAATTCAAATGGCTTGAAACTACTTTAATTGAATTCTGTTACAAACTCAATTTGGTCGTAAGAAATACACTTTTTCACCAGAAAGGTAAGCACAGGGCTAAGTGTACTCACCTAAGATCGAAACATGGTCAAATGACTTATGATTTTATTATCACCAGGAGGCGTGACCATTGTGATGTGTGCAATGTACGTGTGATGACGAGTGCGGAATGTGACACTGATCACGTGAGGTTTAAACTGTATTTCCGTGAAAATGTTCAGATAAATGGATGAGACTTACAAAGTTCATCGACGTTGCCAAACTGAAAGACCTGGATGTACACAAAACATTGAAAGATAAATATTTGATGACATTGAATTTGATGGAAAGTGGGAGAAATTTAAGAAGCTTAAGTTCGTGGCTAGTGTTCTTTTTAATGGAAAACTGTCTGAGGAGATTCCAATTGAAAACGGTGTAAAACAAGGGAACATTCCAGCTCCAACACTTTTTTCCATTTTTTTTTCTGTAATGCTTTCTCGTGCATTCCATAACTTTGATGACAGTTTTAAGTAGCAATTTAGAACTACAGGAAGTTTTTCAATTGAAAAGATTTATCTTTAAATCAAGAGTGTGCTGGAGTCAGAGAACATCTTTACGCAGATGAGATTGACTTTCTTGCTTGTTCAGCTGAAGACATGCCCTTTCAAAAGATGGTTTCTTTGATGCAGAAATGCACCAAAGAATACAGAAAGCCGCTATTCCCTTTGGAATGCCTGAAAAACAAGTTTTTGGGCAGACCGCGGAATCACCTTGAAACAAAGCCCTGCAAGGCTCGTGTCTTGACAGGTCTTTTGTATTCTTGTGAAACATGGACCGTACATCAAAGACATATCAAACTACTTGAACACTCAGTATACTCAATATTTAGTGGCAAAGCGAAACACCTGATAGTGAATTTGTTGCCAGAGGAGAATACACAAGTATCGAGTCATCATCACTCACGTGCGCTTGTGGAGGATGATAGACTACCAAAGCAACTGTTTTACGGGCAAATCCAGACCGGGAATTGACCACAGCAATAACCCAGAGGAAGGTAAAGACTCTATCAAAGAAAATCTAAAGAAACTAGGCATAGACTAAAAACTGGGAAAGGCTAGTCTTGGAAAGAGCGAGTTGGAGAAGGCACGTGAAGGCAGGTTGGGCATGTTTGACAGTACTCGCCTAGAGCATGAATGGTTAAAGCGTAGATTGTACAAAGTCTTGGAGAACAACCTCGACGAAGGCACAAAGAGCTGGAAGTGTGACAAATGTGATCGTTTGCTTCTGTCAAAAAGTGGCTTTGTCAATCACGTGAAGGCCCGTGTTAAATCAAGGCCACTCTCTGACCTCCCTCCAAAGCCACGGAATCTGTCATGGGTGGTGTATGGGAAGGTTTGCAAATCAGGTCTCGAAAGACATGGCTGTACATGGACAATTTTGCAAATAATATCAGCCCAGTGGAAGCTACGTCTTTTATCTGTCACCTATGTTTCAAGCCTTGCAGGTCAGAAGCTTGGAGATAAGCTTCTGTCCTGCAAATTTTGATTTTAGACTCGGGTTTTGGTTTGGCCTTTAATCTGTTCGTTAAGTAGATAACAATCTTCTTTTGACTTCTAGTGCATTAATTCGTCTGTTTCGTGAGAACTCCTGTTAAAATTTATTGTCTCGATTCCAATTATGACAGAGGCTGTCTCGTTTTGAAAACTGTAAAACTCTGTCAAAAAGAATATTAAATCAAATGCTGTGGCTTCCGTTAAAATATAACACGATGATAAATGTAAAGAAGACACCACCACTTAAGTAATAAAATGAAACGCCTTTTGAGTTTCAGAATTGGTTTATGGACAGCGGACTGTCCAGTATCAAAAGTAAAAAGCATCATTTTACGATAAAAATGTAATTAATTCAACTTAGTTTACAGTAGTTGATATAAGATTTTATTACATATTTATTAGGTATTTCCCATTTACTTTCACCAAAATCAAAGAAAGAATGCTAACAGGATAAGAATTTATAGATTCTTTCACCAGAAGAAGATGAATTATACCGAGGTGTTGTAATAGGACTTGGCTGCAGTGTATAGTTTAATAATTTTGACCATTTTCTATTTCATAGGTATAGTCATTACGTTGAAGGCACCGGATCTGTGATTACAAATACACCAAAAGATACGGTAGGCCTAGCTATATCATGAATTTTTAATATGAATTATAGGATATAAATAAGACAAGTTTAAGTATAACGAAATCAAACGTGGTATTTCATTTGAAAGATCTTCCAAAGAGATAGCTCGACAAGTTCTCCCTCACATGTCACATTCTGAGTTTTCAACTCACACAGCCAATCAACAGCCTCCCTTTAAGAATTCCATGAGAAACGGGAATTTCAATACTGAAATTAAATCTTTATTTTAAACTCAGTGCATGCACTGTGACAACCCCACAAATCTGTGGATTGAAAATTCACAGCCCCGTAGGGCATATTTGTTCAACCAAGCACCCGATATCTCAGTTATGATTTTAAAAGTGCCCTTCGCAGAATAGAATGAAGTGGGCATTGGTTTGTTCAGCGTATTTTTTCGCCTCAACACCACAGAACAGAATACACAAATTTTTCAGCTAGGCTGAGGACAGACGAAAATTAAGTTACGTTGTAGGTGTAATCCTATCACGTTGACTAGCACAATGAATTTCGTTCATCTGTTGTGAGATTTATTTGTATTTGCTTTTTGGAAGTTGAGATTGACGGAGACCTACCTAGCTAGCTGCTGATTTTTACAATCCAAAATTTGCAAGCTAAATACCCCATTCTCTGCTGAAACCAATGGCAGGCCAAGGTAAAAAAATTAGTCGCGAAGTTTCACCTGTTACTTGTTTACCCTTACTTTTTCCACTTTGGTCAGCTTTTTAAATAAGAAATTGAAACAAATGCAACGGCAACGCCATGAGCATAAAAATTTGTTTCCCGAAACAAACATAACTCACTTGCTCACGAGGACTTAGAGGACTAGGATTTTTTTTCCCTCAGGCCTGCGAACCAACGGCCCTGCGCCGTGCAGTCCCGGCGTCGGTAATTCTGCAGAATTACTCTAGTCTGTTTTATTCATTTTGCCAGCCCCATTTCAGCAACATTCGTTCTGGCCCATTCGTTGACCTCCGTTAAATTTCCACGTCTTTCTACCTAACTTCTATTCTCGTAGTGTCGACACTACTGCGGAATACGCGGGGAGAATCGATTGAAATTATGGGTAGACCTGACGTGTTGATTAGTAACGGGCAAAAATATAGCAGGTTAAGGGTACCCATTTTCACGTGAATGTTATTTAGCTGTCAGTCAGCGCTCCTGCCCAAGAAACCCAGTAATTCACTAGGACTTAAAGCCAACGCCATATCACCAAGTTTGTTCCTTGATAGAGTGTCTCTCTTACATACAGGTTGGCATGATATTTAGCAAAATGAACGAATATGAAGTCACAGACATGGAATTAGAAAGCTTACAATTACGTTATTTCACACCAGAGGAAATAGCAAAACTACTTTGTTTTCCAAAAGATTTCCGTAAGTATTTTCAGTAAAATTCTTTTATTAAAACCTGTTACATACAGGAAGTGGGGGTTGTAAGGTAAGAAAACCCACCTTGAAGAGGAGTTTTGAGAATGTCTCACATAAGAAAAACAGCAGAAAATTGGAGAAAAACTCAAGACAGAGATTGAAAACATTTAAGGGGGGGGGGGCGCCGAAAGACAAAAAGCTGTTCCCTGAAACATAGCAGGTTAAG
>RDPX01000014.1:401182-474518 GCA_003991215.1 Morbakka virulenta | reverse complement strand
TAATCCTTTTCAATTTAATTTTTAAGGTGAATGCTCTGTGGTGAACTTGCCCATTTCGTTTCTTACTTCTTTGAGGGTTAAAGCCGGTAATCCACTAGTCGGGATAAAAACAAGAAGAGTAGAGTAGAACGGCTGTCGTTCTTCCTATGAAAATTGTACCATCTTCGCCTGGAACTGATAGTAAAACTAGTCTGAACTTTGAACAATGAACATAAGAGTACCACCTCTTTAAACACGAAACGTTGAAAATTTCTTTTTCCAAAACAACATAGCCACAGCAAGCATTCTTTTTTGTCAAGGTAAACAAAATGAGTTAGATGTTTTCGGATTATTTTGAAATGTAAAATAGGGTGAGGCTCTTAATCAGATAACTAAAAATGTAAAAAAATATATAATTTCTTGGAGGATTTTTAGTAATTTCGGATTAGAGTGGGCTGAATTCTTTAAAACTATTATGTGTGTAAATTTAGCAAATTGATTAGATAAAAAAACACTTTTATTGAACGTCCAGATTAAAATCTTGATGTTTTTTTCTTTTTCCACAAGATGGAGGAACGTGAGTTAAAACAACAATGAGAAAAAAGGTTTCAAATAATTCAATAGTAACAAACGTGTCGAGTCATTACGTGTGAACGGTAGCCAGGTTTCTTAATAAGTATTCCCAATGATAACTGTTTAGTTTTAATACACCAACGGTTTTGCTGAAATATGTGCAATCGATCTTTTGTATTTCAAAAATAATTCAGCTACTAAATATACAACATCAACGAGACTTTATAACAACCACAAAACAAAGTTCACACGTAGATATAAACTCTAAAAATGCTGTGACAAACAAGAAGCTATGTTTACCTCGTCCCAGTCCCATGGCTTCCAACTGAATGTCAGTCCTGGGCAACGCCTTTGATACTCTTCAAGTGGTGGCTCAATGTGGATAACATCAAATTTGCAGTTCAGTTCTCGAAGGTCGTAACTTTCAAGGTCACAACACAAGTACCTATAAAACAAATGTGAATGTATATACATGTTTAACAATTTATTATTAAGATGCGTATGATAGGTGTAGGAAACGCGCAAGATAAATTCCACACTTTTGTAAGAATCAAAGCGCCTAAACCATTTAAGGGCACTTAATTCATAATGAATGTACCCTCCGTGAAAAAACATTGCTACATACGGGGAATAATCTGGTCCATTAATCCTGCATAATAATTGAGACAAAATATTTTGTTAACTGTTCGTCAGAAACTCATCGGAATAAATGAATACATATATTTATATCTAAACCTCTATAGCGACAAGAAATAAGTCTGTGCTTCATATTGTCTAAAATGCGATACATGGTTGATTCCTTTACTAATCCGCTACAAGCTGATTTTTCAAAATTTTGATTTAACAGGCAAAATGGATCAGAATCTGTTTGTACAAAAAATGGGTAGTACCACTGTGTTGGTAGTATACATTAAACTTCGCACTAAACATGATTTGGAATTTACCGGGTGGGGATTTTGGTCTGAAAGTTCTCTTGGTGGGACGTTGATGGGTGACATCCACTGCGTGTAAAGTTTCCTCGTGGGTATTCTATGAAACTGAAACATCATTCCAACATGAAAATAGTATTGCTTACTAAGGGAAGAATGTCCTTGGCCGTCCCAAATTGAACTACTTAAGCAATTTTTAGCGAAATATGCCCACCATCAAATACAAATGTAACAATATTCAGGATTCAAAGTAATGACGATTTTCTTTACTATTACTGAAAAGGGATATTTATAAGAAGTAAAATTTTAACTTACATGGGTGGTGTTGCTCTCTGAGCTATCAATTCATCCTAAAAAAGACGTTACGGATTATGAAATATCGTAATATTTACTATCTATTTATTCACATTACTTTAACATGCTTTTCAGTTTCTAGTTTTATCCTTTGGAGTAAATCTGAACTTCTTTCTGGGCGACTAAAAAATGAATATGACTCTATTAATCTTGAAACGGGTAAGGCACAATACACATTTTTCTTGTAAAAAATGAATATGACTCTATTAATCTTGAAACGGGTAAGGCACAATACACATTTTTCTTGTACGTCTTAACGATAAAATAGATACTACCCGGAAAAAAATACACGTGATAAGACCTGCATGTCATATTAAAAGAGAAATGGGCCAAAATGTAGAAGTTAAGCACAACAACACTATCAACAAAATTAATGGATTCTCTTACATTACTAATTTTAAAACTATAACCTTTACTTTCTCTCCGGGTTGGGAACTGGCATTAACCACCACAGGCGTCTATGTAACCCTGCCGAGGTAGGAGGGCCAAATTCAACCAATTCATTCCCATGGGGAGCCGCCAGGCAACCTGTAACCTTTAAGAGCCGGGCACTAGTGAGTAGACTCCACCTGCTCCCTTGTAGGTAGCCTTTTTAGGCAAAGGGTAGATGCGTACTTATACGCACCTACCCTTTGCGGCGTATACGGCGTGGAAGAGAACTGGAGACCTCGCCATTAGTAACCCAAGAATAACCATGGACTTGTTATATTATGACGATGAATATAACAGCGTTTATTGGAGTCGTGCTGCTAAACGGCAGGCTTTCTCGGTCGGTCGTGGGGTTAATGGTGGAGAGCAGTTATCCTTCGATCGTCACCATGCGACTGCCTCGTCTACCAAACACACAGGATGTCAAAGGAGATCAGGCTGGCAACGTGGAACGTTAGAACTATGTATCAAGCAGGGAAAAGGCTAACGAAATGAATAAACAAAAATTGAACCTACTGGGTTTGAGCGAGGTGAGGTGGCTGGGTGCTGGCTGCATGGATGCTCTTTTCTGCTTGTGACTTTGCACAGGGAGGTGTGGCGGTGATGGTTGATAGGCACCTCACACCGTGTATTCTCGGATATTGGGATGTATCTGACAGAGTTCTTCTAGTGAAATTTAAAGGTCAACCGTTTAATACCTGTGTAATTTAAGTCTGACCTAACAACAGCAGGGGAGAAGAACGTAGGATTTTTTATCTTGATGTAAACAGCATTTGATTTGTGGAAGAAACGTGAGGTGTCTATTTTAATGGAGGGGGGGCATCAATGCTAAGATCGGCGAGGGCCATGAACAAGATATAGCAGGATCATATGGATTGGGAGTGAGAAATGACAGTGGGAGATGTTTTGCGGAGTGATGTGCACAGAGAAAGAAAGAGTCATATGAAATACTTGGTTTAAGCACCACAAAAGACACTTATGGACGTGGAAGAGTCCAAACGGCAGAATAAAAAACCAGATAGACTTCAACACCATTAACAAAAGGTTTAGAAACTCTGTGATGCAGGTAAGAACTCAACCAAGAGCCGGCTGTGCCAGCGACCATACCCCATTGGTGGGAAAGATAAGGGTAAAGCTTTAAAAGATAAAGCAGAACACCAAGCCACAGCTGAGTGTTTTTAGAGAAAACACCATAATGGAGCAATAAAATGCTTGAGTAAGGAATGGATTTCAGCTATTAACTGATGTAGCGGAAGATGAGAATCTAGAATCATTATGGAAGAAGTTTGCGACACCTGTAGAATATGGTTATGAAATCATACAAGTTAGAAAAGAAGCAAAACAATACAAGAGGAGTAATGTAATGAGATATGGAGAGATGAACAGGTTAATACAACGGAAATGTGTAAAAGATACGGAAAAACGGGTGAAGAAGTGAATATGAAAGATCAGCAGTGAATGTATTAAAAGGTGAAGCAATAAACATGTAACAAAAGAAACATCACGGAGAAGGCAATTAAAAAAACAAATGGAACAGTTGTGATGAAACCGGAGGACGTTGGAGGCAGGTGGAGGGAATACATCAAATAGCTATTTGATGACGACCAGGCGGAGGATAGCAACCTAGATTTTGATGATGAAGGCATGTAAACAACCAAGGGCAAAATAAAGGCAGCAATAAATGGTGTGAAAAAAGGTAAGTCAGTTGGGGATGATGGTGTTGCTGTGGAGAGTTTGAATTTATGTTATAACTCAACTGGCAAAAAAAATATCTGACATGGGTGACGTCGTTCCACGGGTGTACGGCTCAGTATTTATTACTGTACCGAGGATACCTGGGACAATGGAGTACAATAGACATAGAAGGCTAAGCATCATGAATCAGATTTGTATGGTAATACTAAGAGGATTAGAAGCAGAACAAGACCAGAAGTTAGTATGGAGCAGTTCGGTTTCCTGAAAAGTAAAGGTACAGCAAATGGATTTTTTTCATTTTTTTCACGTTTATGGAGAGAGCGTTAGAAATGCAGAAAGAGCTTTACCTGTGCTTTGAAGACTATAAAAAGGGATTTGTTAGAGTGCAACACGAGAAACCATTTGACATGCTTAAGAGATTAGGTATTGAAAGTAAGAGTTATCAGATCAGAAATTTTTATTGGAGACAAAGGCCAAATGTGAAATAGAATAAGATTTACAAGATATTAAACGTAGAGTACGACAGGGGTGTATTCTGTCACCGGATTTATTTAATTATTATAGCAAAATAATTAAGAGAGAAACCAGTGAGTTAAAAGGCGTTGAAGTTGGCGGAGTGTTATAATATTAATAATATCGGATGGCTGAACACGCAAGTATTGAGAGAGGATTAAAAATCAACGAGAAAAAGCCAGAAGTTATGGTGGTCACCAGGAAGGAGTCACCTCAGATTACTATTTTAGTTAACAACGAAACTGTGAAGCAAACATAAAATTTTATCAATCTGGGAAGTTTAGTCACAAGTGATGGGCGATGTGAGTGATATAAGGAAGAGGATCATTTTAGCAAAGAACTCATTCACAAGAGTAAGCGCAATGGTAACAAACAGCACGCTTGCAATGTCAAGAAGAGCGAGGTTTCTAAAAGTGTTATGTGTGGTTCGTACTGCTCTAATGCGTGACGTGGACTCTTCGGAAGGATGATGAAAGATGACTTGAAGCTATAAGATGTGGTGTTGGAGAAGAAGGTTGGAAGTTCCCTGGTCAGCCAGAACAACACTTCCTCTTTTGTTGTTCTGGCTGAGTAAGGGCAGCCTTGCTGTCAGTCGTGAGTTAGGTAGCTGTGCTTTGTTGGGCATGTTTTTAACCATGGAATCCTGGGAGCGCTATGGCTCAGTGGGAATATTGAGGGACGGGGAGGAAGAGGAACACCAAGAGTAAAATACATGGATGGACTGGTGGTGGAGGATGGGCAGCTGCTCAAATGATCAGAATGAGGAGAGACGGAGATGTGTGGAAAACCATGGTAGCCTACGTCCAGCGGGCTATGGCACCTGGATAAGGTAAGGTATTCTTCATTTTCTTGTTCTCCGTCAAAGCCCTCAGTAATCAATGGTTGAAGCAAAACGAACCATATTAAGTATTGGAAACGCCAACATTCTGTGCGGGCGTGTGGGTCTATGTGTGTCAAAGAAACCAAAATATGCTATACCACAGAAACCACGAATTAGCTTACATCGTTAGAATTCACCTTTATTCGGTTATTTTTACTATCCTTACCTCCTTTCATATTAAATAACTTATTTGCTTCGAATATTAAAAGTGCCATATACTTTCTGTCGCCAATATTGACGGTTGCCTATTAATTACTCTCGCAACTAAAACTATCCAAATATTCAATTATTCGCATATTTAATATTCTCAATATTATCTTATTCGCATATTTAATGATCTGAATATTCAATTATCCAAACATCTATTTACCCAGATATTCAATTATTTGAATTTTCAACTTTACGAAAATTTAATTATCCGAATCAACAACTATCCNTCGGTTATTTTTACTATCCTTACCTCCTTTCATATTAAATAACTTATTTGCTTCGAATATTAAAAGTGCCATGTACTTTCTGTCGCCAATATTGACGGTTGCCTATTAATTACTCTCGCAACTAAAAATATCCAAATATTCAATTATTCGCATATTTAATATTCTCAATATTATCTTATTCGCATATTTAATGATCTGAATATTCAATTATCCAAACATCTATTTACTCAGATATTCAATTATTTGAATTTTCAACTTTACGAAAATTTAATTATCCGAATCAACAACTATCTAAATATCCAATCATCTGAATATTTAAATAATACAGGTTGTCTATCACAACTACGACCAATCTTGCAAATATCCGTGTAATTTAAGCTCAAGACGCAAGAGAAGTTAAAAGAAAATTAAGAGAGCATGTATTACCTTTAATCTGATCAGTTCTTTTAATTTCGGATATTCTTCGAATCGGTCTGCTAAACCTTCGTGCAAAAGAAATAAAATAAAAAATCAATGTTAAATTATGGATGAAAATTCTATTACCAGAAGCAGAAGATTTTATTACCAAGGCTAGACATTATTTTCAAAACAAAATCAAGTGAGGATCTGTTATATTTCTTTAAAGTTCTACATTTGGGAAAAACCGACCATCGTCTTTCGTTTTCCGCGTCACATGATATGTGTCACATGTAAGAAGCCAATAAATCTCATCCCTCTCATAATCTCTACCCAAATAGGGGCCATCCATTTATTACGTTCGCGCTGAGGGAAGAGGGGGTATCCAAAAAGCGAACAAAAGCGAACAGGGGGCGTGGCGTTCACAAAGTGAGAACGTTCACATTTAAAAATTTTTTTGTTTACAGTTTTCACAAAGTAGTGACAGCGAAAGACAGGTGTGCAGGTGTAATATTCTTATCTGTTTTTACACATTTGCTGTTTGTTTATATGGAATTACTTCCATTTGTATTCGGCTTGTATCTAATTATAATTGCTTTCATTCCTCACAATAGTCTGGCGTCAATTTTTTACTTTTCGAATTTAAGGACGTAAGCTTCTATAAAACAAGAATCAATGACATAATTTTTAACTTATTTATCAAAATGGCAACTACCAACGACGGTCAAAGAAAGTATAACGTACGTTCGCACAGGGGAATACTTGTCTGCGAACAGGTGCGAACAAGGGGAAAGGAAGGGGGGGTCGAAAAATGGCCAATTTCATGCGAACGTAATAAATGGATGGCCCCCCTATCTAAAACGTCTAGAATGATACCGACTATTGCTAAAAGTTAAATCCTACTATTTAGTTCACGACATTCTTGATAAAAATCCGTTGAAAGAAAAATCCCACTTTGGTTGTGCATCGGGTCAGCAAAACCATAAACCAATACAACCAGCTATTACATTCAATGTTTTGAATGAAAGTCAATATATATGGAACTGGCCTGTAAAATATGAACGACCAATGAGAAACGAGAGGGGGGAGGCTGCGCAGAGGTGAATTCGAACCAATGTCCATCACTTTCATTGCTAACTGCTTGACTTAATCGAACTTAGGAATACAAAGGATAGTCCACTTTCTGCAGTAAATTCCTACCATTTTACTTTTTAATTCCGATGTTCTTCAAAAAGCATTTCTGTGTCTCGTCCTCTTTCTGGGCACTGACTTTTACCTACTACAATTTACAAGTACAACAACCATCAAAGGTCTTTTATTTCATAATATAAGTTAAGCCTGTAAAAATGGTATTATATAATATTTTCTGCAGCTCATCCCTAGCCAACCAAGTTAAAAGGCTCACAACTTATTAAATTATTCTCTACTCTTACAGCTCACTTCGAAGTGGAAAGAAAACCGTATAGCTGGCTAAACAAATTCAAGAAGATCGCCACATGATCAATAGATACATCCGTGTACACAAAAAGAACTCCTAAATCGTAACAAGTGGGTGTTTCCGACGGAAAAGAGATATGAATTGGTATGAATTAGATTAAAAAACATCTTCATAAACCTGAATGTAAAAGTTATAGTACAGTTAAGTCTAAAACATATCTATCATTACTGATATTCACATATAATTTGTATTAGTAAACTGAACCAATCAATGTCAACATTTTATCTAAAAAAATTCCTAGTGCAACAATTATCCTAAAAACCGCTCCCACTATGTTGCAGCAATTTTTCGCCTACAAGTACCACCGATTAGCTCATTCTGATTATCAGGGAAATAAGTTAAAATTGGAAGGTCAAAATAGCATTTAAAAACTTCAAAATTTTGAATTCAATTATGCGACAATACTTATCTAAATTACCTGTATCTCTAATAAAATTTTGCGGGCGCTGTTTTGTGTCTACAAAATGTTGACAATAGTCATTATGTGGATTCAAACTTTGTGTTCCCTGAAAAAGGAAAAGAAAAGAAATGTAAAACGTGGATGTAAGATATTAATCAATTCCATTATATTCAAAATATGAACATAAAAGTATTAGCATGATGCCAATGCTTAAGAATGGCGAAGAAAGAGGTAATCCAAGGCAGTTGTTCATAACGGTGATATTATGGTATGGCATAAACTTACTTTCCTTTCTACCCATACAGAAGTTAACACGACATAAAACCTTTTATTTTCCATTTCAAGATTGATTATGATCTAAAAAAATCAACCCAACCAAAACAGTTTAAACCACTTTTCCTGTAAAGAAGCCATACTATTGTTCAGACCTTATACACAGGCTCGGCAAAATATATCTGGGAACTTACATGAGATGCAGGATAAGATTATGTCTCAGAACTGGCATGTGCTATGTCACCCTGCGCAGTATGCGTTGAATTTGTTCTGATGTTACTATCGACTTCTGCGAATGATGCGAAGTGCATCGAGTTTAAAAATAAAAAGCAATATCTTTAGTCTTCATAACAGCTATACAAGTGATAGTCCTTTGACTTCATTCATATTAACCCTTTCACTATGACAAATAAAACAATTCGTACAAAATTATAGATGGCCTTGCGACAACACTTAAAATGAGCAGTTTATGTCTGGCTATAATAAACATACGAAACGGTCGCGGGGGTCTAAGTTGGTGACTTACTATGGCATCACATAGGAATTATTTTTCGAGGTATTTAATTTCCACATGAATGTGTTGTGTTTGTAAGGTCTTTTTTGCTGGCAATTAGATTAAAATTAACCACATTGGTGTTGAGTGCTGCAGAATAAACTGTCTTTATCGTATTCACATTGGTGATTCACAAGGCCATATGGTGATTCCATAACTGGCCATTGAAGGATAGGCCTAGGTAACTCGATGACATTATACCCCAAATCCTACTGAAAATGTCCCTTATTTGAGACTTAACTATTATCGAATTGAGCTTACGAGGAATTGATGAAACTGAAAAAGAGTATACAAATTATTCCTTGTAATATTTTTAAAAGAATATGTGGGAAATATAAGCTCTATCAAACTGAATTAAACCAGATATCAAGTTACATCTGGAGAATATCCTCAGCCAAATCACTTGTCCAACTTTATCTCCATGAACATAAAAATCTGTGTTAAAAATATTTCCCAAGAAGTCAATAAAAACTCGGATAAAACACTAAGTGGCAATTTGATAAAATATACTGTCGTATTCAAAATAACACATTCGTTAATATGCTAGGATGTCCAAAATCAGGAATTTTAACAAAGAATTAACCAATCAAGTAAAATGATTGCCAGATAATTTCATTAAGAAAGTAGCGCTGTGCTAAAGAATATAGCGACAAATGCTGTGGGGCTCGGTATGATCCCAGTTGGGTTCACATAAAAATTTTACTTCTCTCTATTTATAAACCCTTTTCTTTAATATTAGTTTCACAATAACATATTGATCGTCACTAGGGCTCTCTGTATTTGTTTACCTTGAGAAATGTACTTGAATCTTTGTACACCTCTTCATATATTTCTTCATCACTATCCTAAGAGGAAAAGGTACAAGAAGGAAAAAATTTCACTTAGTTACATATAAAAAACATAACAGTGGGCAGTATATAGAAAGTCTATCAGTCAAGCGTTACATCAATTACGACAGAAGCCTGAGCATTTTAAAGAAATAACTATTAAGATTACAATGAGCAGCCTTGAAACACAAAACTAAGATGTGCTATACAGCAGGTAGATTATACCGTGTGGTTCTAACTTTAACAAGTCCTGGAT
This sequence comes from Morbakka virulenta, assembly GCA_003991215.1. Classification (NCBI taxonomy): domain Eukaryota; kingdom Metazoa; phylum Cnidaria; class Cubozoa; order Carybdeida; family Carukiidae; genus Morbakka; species Morbakka virulenta. Next base: position 464,526 of record RDPX01000014.1, on the reverse strand, counting down.
GCGAAATATTAAAGTATTAATTACAAGAAGTTGTTTTGACCTGCATTTTTCATACATGTCGATTTTATCAAATGGCACTAAAGGTAGTGTAGATTTATAAAGTCTTGGTCCTCTGTCAATATTATGCCATTTCAGCTTCCTGTTTTTTCAAATTTCCATATACATTGATATATTGATGTACCTTTCTTTATTTATTTACGCAACACAGTTTAGTGCCATACCTGGTAATGTATTAGTCTATAATACATTTACGACACCGACAGCGCTTGTGTCACCGGTCCCGTTATCATTATATAACTTTTTCCTGACTGTCATGGTTTTATTTGGAGCAGTTTTTTACAGTTAGATGTCCTTCCTAACACCAACCACAGTTGTAAGCGGTGGGCCTAGCCTTTGTTTTTCCATTGACTAGACCTGCAAGGCAGTAAGTACCTTCATGTGGTTTAGTCCGCCAGCTGAAGCGGTTTACAGTGTTATGGTGCTTGGAACCACACATGAAGAACATGAAGACCAGGCATGCTCGCCAATCCTTCAAAATGCAAGGATACAGCTGGCGAGTCGTGTAAGGTGCTACTCCTACTCCTACACACACACGCACGCACACACACAAACACGCACACACAAACACACGCACACATAAACACACGCACACGCACGCACGCACGCGCACACGCACACAAATAATCCAAATATTATACTCATTATAAATTCCTTCTTCAAAAGGAAATAAATCTTGAAATTGCAAATTAAAACAAAGTGTAGTAAAATTTGCTGGCGGAGAAAACCCTACTAATGTAAAAGCTAAACATGTACGCTTAAAAAAAGAGATTTTATTAAAACCTGGAAAATTAAATCCTGTGAGTAATATTGAATTTCATTCTTTTTTAGTTTTAACGTCATTTTCTCCAGTATAGGGTTCCCTTTAGTGGGGCTTTGTTTTGGCAGTGAGCAGTTTCTTGGCCGGATGCCCTTCCTGACGCCAACCCACGGCTTTTTCTTTTGTAAAGTTCCAAATTCTCCTTGCCCACTTGGGGAATGAAACCCAGAACCCTTGGTTACTATGCAACTGCACTAATCATTACACCATGGCTCCTCTACAGGTTTTCTTCTTATAGTCCTTTGTAACTACATCTGGTCCATTAGCTTGAATGGGTTTATTAAAGTTGATTAAAAAACCCCAGAGTCCAGGTACTCCAGCATTCTCAACAACAACAGAAGGTTTATGCCTATTACATTCAGCTCCTCCAGAGGTTCCATAAGCAAATTTTGCAATAATGCTAATTCAGTTCACGTAAACCCTAATTTGTCTCGAACTGGCTTATCGTCTTTAGGAAAATACGCGTAGTAAATTTTTACTCTGCGAGTAATACTGAATGACTAAGATACACCTCGCATTTCTACAAGTAAGTGTACAAAAAGAATAAAAATAATTAACTAATAATTAAAAACAAAATAATCTCATGTATTTATTGTAGTAGGTGGGCTAATCCAACTACTTACGTTTTCTCGCCTCCCAATTTCTTTCCCATCAACGACCAAAATCTGCTCAAAGAGAAACATTTGAAAACGCATATCAGAATATCCAGTTATGGTACGAATTAAACTGCTTTTTCCATAAGACAAAGCAACTAAAACCTTTTCGTAAAAATTATCAGAATGGTAAAGACTAAAACAATGGATTTCAACAGACCAATGTTAGAGCATCAGCATATTTTTGTGTCTTCCACTATTTTTTTTTCAAAAAAAAGAAAAAAGAATTAAAGTAACCCTCTGCACTGAAGTGACTTCTACTTTTGGCTAGGGTGAACGAAGTTTTAAAAAAAGTATTTCTTAGCAGCCTTTTTAATAGCCAAACAAGAGAAAATTCGCCAATTTTTTAGAGGCAGTGCCTTAATTTTTACCAACGGCAAATATGGCTTTCGATCTGTCAGAACACTCACGTATACATTTTAAAACAGATAATTGATATAAATACATATATTTGTTCACCACACCAATATGGCGTAATTCCTTGTACATTGCATGTGTACACTGAAAAAGTCAAGAGGCAAATCTTTACAATGTAATACATCTTCAATATAACATCATATGTGGTACTACAATAGTCAAGGCTCACAGTGCTATTGAGTAATGGCCTTTATAGGTGTCACTGTATATAATTAATACACTTGTGTCATACAAAAAACACTGGAAATAAATATACACAACCAGAAATGTGGTGTATCCACCCAGTATCCAACATGGATGCAAAGGAGAATGTAAACAGTGAATAAAATCCTTACACTTTGTGTTGTTTTGATATAGGTGTGACAGCTAAAAAAAACAGTTCACCCGCCCATCCACCAATATTAGTGTCTCTGCTGCACTTTATTTTACATGCGTGATTATAAACAATCTCTATTATCCTAACGTATAACTACAAAAACCGCCGTGATATTTTTGCTATTACCTTTGGGGCCTTGGTTGGAATACCTGGAAGACCATCTGTACTGCTCCCTCTTCTAGAATTGCTTAGTCTATCACTACTATGGATTTTCTTGGGCAGTGCTCCTGCTTCATCTGCTCCAGTTCCACCAAGAAGTGTGCCAATTTCCTTAGCATCTTTTGCACCAAGCTGCATAAAATAAATATCTCTATAATTACTTGTATTTCTTATATTAAGGTTTGTAAACAAATATGTTCCGGTCGTTCGTTTAAATGTGATATTAATATTAGTATTTAATTACTATCTTACGTTTTAAGCCATCCAAGTAGAGTTGAGATACCCAAAGGTCCACATGTTTACACTTAAAATGGAATCTTCTAAGTAAATATTTTCCCACCAAAATAACGATAGTGGCTGTGCTAAAAAAAATGCTTAAAAAAAATAAAGACTTAGCATATCATCAATCCACCTCTTCGCAAATGCATTTAACATACAAACCCATGTTTAAGTTATATCCTAACTATACTACCGTAAAATGGTAACTGTGGTTATTTTTCGCCACTTTTTTGTCACGAGAGAAGTGCCCGGGATTCCAGAAAATGTGAACACTTGTTAATACTTAGAATGATTAAAATTAGAAAAAAACTAAGCTTGGAAATATGAGGATACCGTTAATGGATGAGCCCAGAACTCATAAAACACTACGAAATAAAAATGACATAACGTATAGAATGCATCGAGACTCGAGGAGGATTCAGAGTGAGCAAAAAGAATGAGGACGAGAACGCTAAGCACTAGGACTTTTTCAAAGTAGTTTAAACACAAAATTTACGAATACCCTCAAAGAAGGGTCGACGTGGCAAACAGTTCAGGTAGACCTAAATGAAGCTCCACGGGGGCTTTTTGCACGATATATACCTTATATATCGTGCCTTATAATATATATCTTATATATTATACAATAATATAATATAACATAATATAATACAATATAACACAATATAACAACATATAACATCAAATAACATCATATAATATAATGTAATGTAATATAATATAATAAATATATTATAATAAAGTATAATCTAACATAATATAACAAAATATAATAAGATACAATATAATATAATCTAATCTAATATAACATAATGTAATGTAATGAAATCAAATATAATATATAATATAATATAATATAATATAAAATAATATAATATAATAAAAAATAGTAATACAATATAATCTAATATAACATAATATAATATAATGTAAGATAATATAAGAAAGTATAATTAAAAATATATTATATAATATAATACAATATAAAATAAAATAAAATATAATAAAATAAAATATAATATAATAAAATATAATAACATACAATATAATGTAATCTAATACATAATATAATGTAATGAAATCTAATATAATATAATATAATAAAATATAAGACAATATAATATAATATAATATAATATAATATAAGAAAGTATAATAAAATATATATTACATAATAAAATACAATATAATATAATGTAATCTAACATAATGTAATATAATATATAATATAAGATAATACAACACAATATAATATATAATATAATGCAATGAAATCTAATATAATATAATATAATATAATCTAATATTAATTAATATAATATAATTGAAGAGTATAATAAAATAAAATATAATAAAATACAACATAATATGATGTAATACAATACAATATAATATAATATAACATAATATAATATAATGTAATATAATATATATATAAAAAACATTAACTCGTCATCATGTTATAAAGAAAAATTATTAGCAGCTCTGGAAAAGAATGCCCAATTAGTTATATCATGTTAATATGTACAAATAGCTTTTTGGTTATGACTAAAATAACTTACCAGTTCAAATGATTATTCAGAGGAGAAAAGGTGGAAGTGCACAAAAATACTGCTTTAATGTCAAGAATATTAATGACAATACTCTGAAGCCAGGTAAATATTTAATGTTTCTATTTCCAAAATCAACTTTTATACTTTCTAACAAATGGAGCAGGTTTTACTCCAAAATTCTTACAACTTATAGCTTAACAGCAAGAACGTACAATGTGGAAGTGGAATAACATTTGTGAAGAAGAACATGATATAGGTCAGGTAATACAATAAAATGGTTTGACAGTAAGAAGAAACACCTGATAATACAATGACTCATCAACAGCTGATAAAGAGTACCAGACTGATTTGTATGATTGGATTTAGCTATTCTTTAAAAAACTCATACAATACTGTATTTACCATTTACTTACTACAAAGCTCATTTTCAGTTGCCTCATATGGTGAGAGCTTCATACTTTGCGTGATAACCTAGTCTGATGCTATGACTCTATCCCTCTGTCAGGATCTGCACATAACCAACCCTTTCCCTAACATACTTACTTTTGTCCTTTTGTCTCTTTTTCAGATTGATCTATTGGGGTTCCACCAGGAATTACAAAAAACTAAATTTTACATAATAATAAATAAAATAGTGCAATCTGTCTCATAGGTATGGTTACTTCTTACTGTAGGTACTAAAGTATGTTAATTAATGCTAAAGCTTTTTTTTAAACAGGGATAGCTTCCATAGTTTTTACTAAAATATCATTAAAATTTTTCAGGGCAATAAGACAACATTGAAGCAAGATTAATATAGTGAGAACATTCAGCCACTGTATTTAAATACCCACCTCCTGCTGAATGTATGTTCAGCACGAGGCAGGTCTGTGACTGTATCTTAATATATATATATATATATAATAATCAAATTGTTAATCAAGAGCCAAAAGTCAGTACATACATCTTTTACTGGACTTCTGTGCACATATTCTAGTTGCATTTTCCAGTAAATAAAAATATGTAGCTATTAAGGTAATAAAATAAACAAGATAAAATGTTGTAGTTAGATTTGTATTTATGACAGCACTGCAGAAGAAATGGACATGGCATACCAACAACAGTTCTCTCCTTAAGATGCTGCCTGAAAGATTCACTTTACCACAGGTAAGCTAGAACTTTGGTAACAAATGCTAAAACATTGATCANAAATGTTGTAGTTAGATTTGTATTTATGACAGCACTGCAGAAGAAATGGACATGGCATACCAACAACAATTCTCTCCTTAAGATGCTGCCTGAAAGATTCACTTTACTACAGGTAAGCTAGAACTTTGGTAACAAATGCTAAAACATTGATCAAGTGGTACATGGCAATTGCAAAGGTCTTGTCAGTAAAAACTGCCTAAACCAATCAATTAGTTATATAAACATAAACAAATATACAAAAAGTCAAATGTTATGCTTAGGTGAACAAAATACAAAATGAACCAGCAGACATTAATGGATGTTGACTATGTACATGTAATGAGCAAACATGCTAAGTTGCTTCATAATCAAAGCAAAGTAAATACCAGTTGTGTGTATTATTGGTAAACTAAAAATTAACACCAATAATACTGTGTGATTGTATATTATATACATATTCACAATCAGTTTTTTTATAATTAAGAACTTTTTAAAAGTTTTTCTATATAAATAAATTCATATATAATCTTAGTAATAGTGGTTAGATAGTGTACCATATGTACTTATAGTTATTAATTCAAAGATTAAGTATTAATCAAACATTAAATCAAAAACCCAAAGTTGCAATGTTGTGTTCTGGGATATGTGTATGTGTGTATATGTGAATGTGTGTGTGTGTGTGTGTGTGTGTGATGTGAAAAGTTGTACTACTTCATGTTGGATAGTCAAATCAACATTATGCACTATGTCTTGCTTAAAAACAATATATTTTTCTGGGATCCATGTGCTAAGTTGACAAAGATAATTTTAGCTACCATCATACTGTATCATGGTAAAGCCTGGAATGCTGTGAATTTAGACCATTAACAGCCTCTCTTCTAAACCATTCCACCTTTTGTAAACTGACTAGATTTTCATTCATTAACAATCCAATTTATTCTAAAAATGTTAGCTTTCAAGAATCATTCCCATCCATTTAATTAATGTAAATGGCAATGGTCAATAAATCTCCAGGGCTACTTTATCAATGAAAACAGCATAATAAATAGAGAAGTAAATGTGTGTCTGTGTATGTGCTTGTATATGTCTGTAAAAGATCCAACACTAAATAGCTTCAAATCAAAGTCCCTCTGAAGGGCACTGTCTGAGCCCCAATTGCTTGGAGAAAATGATGTTAAAACTAAAAAAAAACAACCTTTGTTCCAAGGTTGAAATAAAATAAACTATGTTCCCTGATGAGAAAAACTTTTTTTGTAATCAAAATTTGGTGGAAGAGTATTTTACCTCAATGGTTCATAACAAGGCTCTGCACCCACTTAAAAGTGAAACACTGTATAAGAGGAGAATTGAGATATGCCAGAATGGTTAAGTGGTTAACCTAGTTGCAAGGCATCCTTTAATCAAAGCTGTAAACCAATTAAAATTATAGCCACCATGGAAGCAAGAAGGAAGCAAATTTTACAAGTGGGTAGAAGTACAGGGGGATAAACTTAGGCAAAAAGTTTAAGTCCCCAACTTGGGAACCTGGGCAGAAAAGAGGTGAAGCTGCATTAAGGAGCATGAGGGCCAGGCTTTTACACTATATAAGTAAAAAAGAAACAAAGATGACATAGTGCAATCATGTAGGTGGGTTTTCGGGGCTAAAAAAATTGGGCAAATAAAGACAGTTCTAGAAAGAACTCTGTAGGATACCAGTATGGTGGGGTAACAATTGGCAAAATTTTTAAAAAAGTCCTAAACTAAAGCAAAATAAGAACATAATATGGATAGGATTATCTCCAACAAACAATAAATTTTGTGATAGCATAATAGCATTCAACAGTAAACCAAAAAGAACAAAAGCCATATTAATGGTTTGGAAAAATCGTTCAGAAACTCAGGATGTTTAATAACAGGGGCGATAATAACTGACACAATAAGGTTTGCTTGTGACAGGTGAAACATTACTTGGCCAATAATTACAAGAATTGGTACATTTATCATAGTTATTAAATACCAGAATGAGAGATACCACTTTCCAGCAGGATAGAAAAAGGACTACTTTAAACACCAACTCAAAAGCATGGAAGACAATAGGTGTGTATTTTTTATGGCAGTTTAGATTTGGCAAGTCAAACTATTACCATTCTAACTAAAATAGGAATTATTTGAATTTCATCATGATATAAATCAACATGTGATGAAATGTCAGAAGAAAGATGACCAGTCATTAAAAGCAAAACTCACTGCAAAAAGCTAAGCAAATAATTCCATTTTATCTATAGGACATTTAAGAACTTTAGATTCATTAAGTATGGCAGGGGAGATTTAGGTTTTTTTTAGTATTCAATAGAAGTCAATAAGTCCTCAGGTCAAATCTTCTGGTCTGTCATTAAATTATAAGTCCTTTTGGTTTAGTTTTGCTCAGCATATTTGTGAATCCTCTTGGAACAATCATAAGTCTTAGAAGTCTGAGGTGAAAAAAATAAAGGTTGCAAGGAGGAAGGACAGCTGATAATGCTGGTAAGAAGCAAGGAAAGGAATCAGGTTGAATGCTGAAATTTTCTAATTAAAACAAAAGTATTAATACCAGCTTGGAGCTAAGGTGAAATTTCTGATGCATCCAGTTTGAAGATATCATTTCAGGAAACATCATCATCATATTCCATTTAACATCCGTTTTACATGCTAGCATGTGTTGGACGCTTTCTGGAAATTGACTTCCAAGTTATCCTATCCTTTCACCAGGTCTCTCACCTTTTTGTTTGAGATAAACATCAAGTAGAAAATCAATAATTATCCAAGTGTGTTATGTCATGACTGTAGAGAGTATGATGTAATGGCGACTTCCTACTACATGAAGATACAGGAGAGAAAGGAGTTGTAGCAATAGTTTGACCAGATAGTCCTGGGTAACTAGAGCAATTCAAAAAAATCATATTTTATGTTCAGGGTGATAAAGAGATCCATAAGTCAGGAAGTCATTGCTGAAAGTCAACAAGTGGGATGAAAACTGTGTGGTACACAAAAGACGAAGGCAAGTACTCAAACAGGGTCAGTAACACAAGGGTGAAGAACTTATTTCAAAGGATGAATATCCCTGTGAAGTAAGACAATGATTTTTTGATGTGCCATATGAGTTCTGCTTAATCAAAAATAGAATTGAGCAAAGGTCACTCCTANGAAGATACAGGAGAGAAAGGAGTTGTAGCAATGGTTTGACCAGATAGTCCTGGGTAACTAGAGCAATTCAAAAAAATCATATTTTATGTTCAGGGTGATAAAGAGATCCATAAGTCAGGAAGTCATTGCTGAAAGTCAACAAGTGGGATAAAAACTGTGTGGTACACAAAAGACGAAGGCAAGTACTCAAACAGGGTCAGTAACACAAGGGTGAAGAACTTATTTCAAAGGATGAATATCCCTGTGAAGTAAGACAATGATTTTTTTATGTGCCATATGAGTTCTGCTTAATCAAAAATAGAATTGAGCAAAGGTCACTCCAATCATGATGCAAAATAGTTAAAAAGGTAGCTTGCAGAGTGTAGAAGTGAATGTCAAAGACATATGTAGGATTGATCTTCATCTTCCTAATTAGCTTGTATGCCAGGTTGCTTTTGGCAAGGCCAAATATATCTGTAGGCCAATATTTAATGTAGGATTCCACATCAATAAAGTTACTACACAGAGCACAGATGCTAGAAAATGAGAATGAAAGAGATTTGAGTGTGTTACATGAGATTCATTTACATTTTGAATACAACATATGCCTGAATGACCAGAACCTGAACTTCACACAAGTCTAAGTAGAAGGTGTAGCCTTAGGGTAGGCCCACAAAAATACAAGAAGGGGTAATTAACCATTTAACTATGGGCAGCACAGCAGCATCAACTGACTGTTGATAGAGCAGCCTCCCTGAGCACCACATGAGAGTTTAGGTTACCACACTTCCAATCTACCATGAAACAACCATTAAACTGCTAATCTGGTTCCATTCAATTAAAGAAACCAATCACACCAAGACATTGAAACTTTACTTGCAAAAGATGAATCCTGACTGTTGGCAGCCAGCAATAAATGGCCTGGATGTAATACAAGGCTGTGGTCAAACATGGCAAGCCTAATTTGACATTGCCCCTACCCTGCTGTATAGCTTAGAAAGAAAGAAGAAGAAAGGGGACATAAGCCATGCACTTCTAAAGGTTTTTTATTGAGACAACATCACAAGATAGTAATGAAATTGACTTAATGTTCCCAGATAATTTCCTTGCAGTGACTGATGAGACAATGGTATTTACAAACTCTTTAAGGTTGAAGAAGTATCAAAGTAACTTCAAATCAAATTTAGAGCACTCTTTTTTAAAAATTACCTATTAATACAATGATGTATTGATTACAATTTTCACTCTCATTTACAAAATATCCTCAGGGGTATGCACAAAAACAAGTTGACACATATCAATGATAAAAAGTTATTTGACCCAAGTACAATATGAATCTTGCTTGAGTGTGGAACTCTGTTTTCCAGACTGCATTGATTAGCTTGTTTTTCTACAAGTTCTAAAAGATGTCTTGTATCTGATACATTTTTTAAAATACTAAAATCTAGCTTAGTAACTTAAAATCTGATTTTTGGAGTAGGCTTTGGGAACTGGAAGACAATGTCAGTATTTATAACCCTTCTTGGGGGAAGGTTCAAATTATCATCAGTTCATGTGGAGCAATTTCAAGAAAAACCTTTCATTTTTTCAAGATAAAAAATGAAAGGCTGCTAAAATTAACTAAATCAAATAATCACGTGATATCAAAAAAGTAAAATCCTCGGCAGCACAAAGTCGAAATATGTAAACCAATATCACGAAAACAAATCTTAGAGAACTAATCTGCTATGCAAACACGCACCATAGGACACTGGAGAAAATCAAGGTTCCTTGCCAAATTCTCTTTGCAAATATATTCTCGTCTAAATCTAAAAACTACAGAAATTCTAATTTCTACCTAACTATTCAATTTCAAAATAGGTTGTAGGGTCTATTTATTTTTATGCTTGGCACTGTTATAGCATGACCACGTTAACCATACAAATGTGTATTGGCAAAACGTTGATATCATATTACAGTAAATACAAGTTGGGATGAAAATGGACTTTTCCAGTGTGGAAACCATACACAATGTAAAGGTGTCCATCGTTTTGCAATTCAGCAAACAACATAAAAATAAATATCACTGCTTCGATGTCGTTTCAAACACATCAAACGACCAAAAGAAAAAAATCTGATGCCTGCATCATGTACAATTGAGGATCGGAGACTAGGCAACAAAAGGTGCTTGTCCCTATATTTCTGGTCGTTTCCATGAATTGACTCAAAAGTTGTCTCTACCAGAGAGCAACGTCTATTTCCCAGTCAATCGTTCAAAAATTATTAGATACGTGATTAAAAAATAGGCCCTCAAAAAATATCAAAGGAGGGCAAACAGGTCTTGTTTATGATTTCACCTTTTCACTTGGGTACAAAGCGACTTCCTCGTGTGCTCTCTTTACTGGCTCTTTTGATAAGAGCATGAGTGTCTGGGCTGCTTCAACATCCATTTGCCGAAGTTTTCTTGCTCGAAGTGACCCCTTCCTTGTAGCTTGAGTAAAATGATCATGACCAAGATGTATCGTTGGTACCCAGTCGCGATCATTTGAGTCCATAAGATTAGCTGGCTTACCTAAAAACAAATGGATCATAAAAAAGGAATAGAAGGGAAGTTTTACATATGAAGCAGATGAATAACGGCGATGAAACTGCAAAGAAACGCTGCGACAGAAACAGAATAAAAGTGCTGTGATTTTATCAGACGTGTGCTGTTCGTGGATAACACAATGCATGCAAAGTTGATAAATATGAACACAAAATGACCTTTTATCAATGGGCACTTCAATACATTGGCTTTCTGTTGTGCGGTTAAACTATCAGTAGTGTTAATAAACAGTGACAATGGCAGACTTCGGGATACTTCTGTTTAATCAGTAAACCAAGTTTCGCTGTCAACTGAAGTGAACAATTATTGAAAAATAATTTTCTGCCACCTTTCAAATTTACAGTATTATTTACCGCGGTGCATGTCAAGCCATGTTAGACGCCCAGGCTAAATAATGGCCACAACGAAAATCACGATCAAGTTGAATCCGACCGCAACAAAAGTTGAATTAAGCAATGATAGAAACGTTTTAAAACACTAACATTAAAAAAAACAGTGGAAATCTCAATATATCAACTCACCAGATACAAAATGATCCTCGCATACTCGTGCATTAGCCAATTTCTTTTCAGTTAAATCCCCTCGCTTCAAAGCGGCTATCCATCTTCGCTTACGTTCACTACTCAGTTCTTTTGTTTTTTCATCTCCACGAGTTAAACTAGCTGGAATACGAAAAAAGCTCTTGTCTCTTTCTCTGTTGGAACGATTTGAGCATCCAAGAACAGCACAAAAATTTACCATCGTTACTGATCGTTGGCTTCTGTTTGTCGCTGTTTCTCCAAGCCTCTTGAACAATCCCCTCTTGTCCTCCAGGAAGAACACTCACGTGGTCACAAGGTCATGAACACAGGACAACAAAAGACTTGGTTGTAAATTCTAAATGACCTCTGAAAAACATGTCATTTATTAAAAACTCGCTGAACGCAGAGCTGTAATTGATAGTATTATGCAACAAATGGAGGTTTTTCTCCTTCCTTGTAGTCCATAAAAATCATGTCACTTTCAGGTAGAGCTAAGTCAAAGTCCATACTAACTATCAAACTACCATCCAACACTGAGTATGGTTAGGGCGTCCTTCTCTTACACCACAGTAATTTCATGAAACAAATTTTATCTTGGGTATAATCGTAACGGTATTTGCTAGGGCGTTAAGGGTGTGCTCAGCATAGAAACTTAAGGATAATAAGTGCCCAACAATCAATCTACAGAAGCAGGGTGAATGAAGGCCACGAATATACTTTGTTATTACTTTGAAATACTTGGAAACAAAATGTTAGTTGAGATGACTGCTTCAGTCACTGATCAACACGCATGTCAGGCTTACATTAATTGTTGGATTGTATAGTATATATCGCATGTATGTATATAAATGCCCGAAATGGTTGACGTGGAAATCAACTGATGATCCATGATATCTACTTTATTCTTAGTCATTATCGTCATCTTAATCATTATTCTTAGTCATCTATCATTTTACATTTTTCATCACGCTTCACCATCCTTTATACATCATTATTTTTCTTTCTCTCTGCCGATAGTTCATTCTTATGTTTTTTCGTTGTGTTTTTATTTTTGTTTTTTCAGATTGCTCATGTATGGATTGTTCCATTATTGTCATTTTATCAGCCAGTTCCATCTCTGGCTAAAGTTTTTGAGTGTTTCACTCTAATACTATATATATATGAACCAGTATCAAAGTAATTGTATTATTAGCTATCAACAGTGCTCAATATTATAAGAATATTAGAGCTATCATGTAGTGAATGACAAAAAATCAACAAAACTGACAGTTCTAAACTAAATTTTGTTGATTTTTGTCATTCACTATACGTATGTATTTAACTATGTATGTGTGTAAAGGACACATATTAGTGCATAAGAACCAGTTTAACCAATTAAACTAGTGCACTCCAGTGGCAATGACACTTTTGATCAGCCATATATGCATTAAAGTACACAAGCCTGCTTAAGGACTAAAGTAAAGCATCATCTGAGATGGCATGAATCAACAAATAAATGCTAATGACAAGAAGAAAATGTAAGATTCTAGAAATTTGCATAGATGTAGCAATCATCATGATGTATTCATGTAAATGTGTGTATGTACATCTAGAACAAATTTTTACAAAATATAATTTGTTTCATGGAAACCAAAAGTAAAAACTTGACCAATATCTGCATGTGTACCATATCATATATGTTTCTTAAATACAAAAGTATCACTAATGTACAACCACTATGCAAGCTAAACCCACCCCTGGTATTTCACTTCAGTATGGGCCATTCATAGTAGCATTAACAAATAAATGAAACACGTGCTGAATTTTCAAGCTAGGTCTTCATCAATACCCATGCAACTGGGTGAGCAGAGCAGAGATGCTATGGAGAGAAGTAAGTCTTGAGTGTATGGCTTCTGCCTGCTTCTTGTTGGATGGATGAGCACCACTGGTTCCTATTTACAACCAAAACCTTCTACTCCAGGTGGCATATTTTGGCAAACCACATCACCAGTTCTGCTAAACCAAATGGAAGGATGAAGTGTACACTATTATTTGGTTCAGGAGCAATTTACCAGCTATTTGTATCATGGTGGCCACACTTAATGACCACCAAATTTTCATCTCTGTTGGTATTAGCCCTATCTGTACCATCCATACAGGTGATACAGATTAACCGAAGCAGAAACAAAAAACACTACAATAACGACACAATCAAGAAAACTTTGGTAAGAGATGGAACATAAAACATAATAGTCATTGCAGAGAAGTGAATGGTCATGTTAAGAGTACAAGTCACACTCATTCTAACAATATAATTAATAGTGAACCATTAAAAAAGGTTCCACTTTCAAGTAACACCCCAACCCTATTAAAAGATAACACCTACACAGCAGAAATTCCAGTTTACCAGTCTCTGATAGTGACCTGAAAGAACTGGGCTCTTGATTCACATTGTTGTAGTTTGCTTTCCTATGATATTTGTAATTGAGAACACTAGAGTTGCTAGAATGTGATTTAAAATTTTTTGCTTCTGAATAAACATAAATGGTTAAAACCATCTACAGTTGGATATCTGTTTATATCTCATTCTTAGTTGGAGACATAATAAGTGCCATAAGAAAGTGCCTGTCTGCATACAACTTTTACTTTAATGGACAACTCAAAGTCATTGCAGAGGAGGTCAAAATTAAATACTAACTTATTTTGGCTGACAAGTACATTGCCAACAACTTTCACTTTCATCTTGTGTGATCTTCTCAATTACAAGCAAACATTTTGTGGCCTATGTTCACCTAAACAATTGTTCCGGAGTTGTCTATTTCAAAATCTTTACAAGCTCTCAAGAGCTAAGAGAATCAGTGGATGTTTATCTCAAGAAGCTACAGGAGTTGCTACTGTAATGTAAGTATGGGCCTGCAGACTGTGCTTGTTGACTTCATTATTTTTGGTCTTTATTCAAAATCTGCACATTCCACTTTACTAAAAGAAGGGAAGGACCTAACAATGCAAAAAGCAAAACAGATTGGACAGACCAAAAAACAGCCAACCTGCATCCACTAAAATGCCAAAGCAGTGAATTCCTAACAGAAATGTTCATGAAGCCACCAATTTTGAAGATACTGATATTGAAACCACTGCCAAAGATAATTGATCTGTTTCAAATTTGAACAATGGCACACAGCTTTTGTGACATCAAGAATTGTCATTACCAGAAATACCTTAATTCCAAAGTTGACACTGGCACAGAGGTAAATATCATGTCTATTGACATTTATCAAAAAATTCATTCTTGCAAAAAGACTTTCTGAAGTGCATATCATCACTTACGCTGGCATTCAAGTAAAATAACAAGACATATTCACCTTTGGTGTAAAACACAACAAGAAATTTTCTGCAGCTGCCTTCTAAACCACAGATACCACTGGTCTTATTTCCATCAGTTTACCCACTTGCAAACATTTTTATCTTATTTGTTTGAATGTTCACAATGAAACCCATTTAATTGTTCTACACAATTCTGGTAAAATACAATTATCAGCCAGCAACACTTTTACTTGTGACAGTGATGCAGATCCAGTCATTCCACCACCTTTGAGAATCTCTATGGCATTACATTTCCTATTTCTTGTTGGGAAAACAGTGTTTGTATAACACAATGTCATGGGGAAATTTCCTTTTGCCTTCATCCCTGTGACTTCAAGTAAGCAGCAGAGCAACCCTATTATGTCACTTCAACACTTGATAATGCTCTCAGTATGCTTCTTGGTGCCAAATGGTTTGGCATTTTAGACCATTAGTTTTGGGGGGTTCAATCCCCCAAAACTAATTGTTAATCTATGTAAAATTCTTTTCTTTTTTCCAAAATAACAGAACCTCTTCAAGCACTTCTCAAAAAGTTATTGACTTTTCATTGACCCCTTCTCATGACAAACCTTTTCAAACTATCAAAGAAGAAATTACTAAGTATACTGCTTAACTTTACTACAATCCACCCATGTAACTGGTTCTCAAACTAGATGGATGAGGGTCTGGCCTTGGTGCAGCTTTGCTTTGGGATTATGTTTCTATTGTGTTTGCTAGTAGATTACTAACACAGTCTTGCTACTCCAATATTGGGAAGGTGTTTACTCTTCCCCAGATGAAATCATCCATACAGCAACTTTATTTTGCTCACCAAGGATTTGAAAAATCAAAATTACTTACAAGGATTGTCGTTTTCTGTTTTAATCTCAACAACAATTGAGAACAAGTGATAAAACACTGTTCTACCTGTCAGAAATATCAATGCCCACAACCAACGAAAACCCTACATTTCCAAGATGTTAAGCCACATGCATTGCATGGTATTTCTGGTGACATTTTCACATGGAGTGGAGAGCCATTCTTTCAAATTAGAGATGTGGACTCTCGTTTTCCAATAATCAGGTTACACACCTCTTCAAAACCTTTTTACAGATTTAATGAAAATTTTTTTTGAAGAAAATTGTATTCTAACTCTTTACAAATGATGGTCCATAGTTAATAAATGATTTAGTAAAAACACTGTGGCAGTTTTAATACTTGAACTAATTAACCAACAATTATTTATTTTATTTTATTTTACAATTTTTTTGATCTTTCAATCATCTTCAGGTCTAAAATATGCAAAATAAATCAAGATTAAAATCTAGAAATAAAATACTTGCATCACTACATGATAAATGATAAGGGTGCAACAATGTCTGAATGTGACTAGCCAACCATGCTTACTGACCCTAGGAAGTATGTTAGAAAAAGAAAAATTAAAATGTAATTACTAGAGCTGTGCTTTTAGACCCATCCTCTATATTTAATTGAGGAAGTAATTGATCCATAAACAAAGCCTTAAGAGTCACTAGATGATTCAATGATTTTGAATTCAATGAGAGGATATTTACATAATCCATTGTTAGGGTATGTTGACAGCTCATATGAATCCTAACCAGTGCTTTTGCCTTCAGTGTACAATAGTGATCTGGGTGAAGAAATGCCAGAGTGTCTGACCAACATAGCACAAGTTGCATTCCAGACATGTCATGAGTGGTTTTAAAGATGGTAGCATTGTTTTTTTCACCTTGCCATACTCAACCCAAATAGCTGTAATAAATATACTTTTTGGCATAAAGAATATAACATATGTGTGATGAATAATTACTATTTTCTGGACTGATCTCAAAGCAATAAGTAATACTGATGATGTGCAATATCATTAAATGAGCCCTCCAAATATTAGGATATGATGTACTCTAGAAACTCTATAATTTCCATGCTTAATATGCTAAATATGCTTACTTGAGATGTATATCTAAGTTTAAGTAAATACTATGTATGGTCCAATAATAATACTATGAAAATACTTTGTCTTTGGCAAAAAGATCTTCTTAATCACTGGATTCAAGCATTACTATCCAAATGGCATGAGTATCAAGGTGGATTGATAGTGTACAATTAGTATCAATCTCTTCATGGCCAATTCTCTAAGACCTCATCTCATAATGCAAGACAATCTTACCAACTTAAGAGTGCACAATTGATTGGAGAACACATTTTAATGTACCCAAATGTTACATCATGTTTATACAGAAGAAATGCAGATACCTATACCAATTAAACAACACCAACCAAAAGGAAGTAGCAGTAAACCCTATCTCAGACTTTCCATTTTCTATAATCTCAAGTAGGATACACATATTAACCGTGTATGCAATAAGGGCAGTATCATGCTTGGTATTGTAAAAAGTACTTTATGAGACAGGCAAATACAGCATCTAGTTTACATCACAGTAAGTAAGCTTCATTCTAGAATATGAATCTATACTATGGGGTGCTTCTCATCAGTCTAATGTGAACAAGTTGGAATGTATTCAAAAAAGGTGGCTATATCAATTTCAGGAGGATAGAGGTCATATGAAGGCTGTCTAACAAATAGGCTTAACGAACTGGACCTACCAACTATACAAAAAAGCAGGAAACGTTTCCAGTATTTTTCTTCAAAGTGGTTGAGGGATTGGTATCAGCCATTCCACCTGAGTGGTAGTGCACACCTATTCATAATAAACATTAGGTAAACACAAAAACAAATTATCTTTTTATCAGACTATCAACTGAACCAAAGCAAGTGTTATCAACCCCTATAGCTAAGACTGACATATACACATAACCATTTTCTGTTATAATTATCAGAGATTGGCACCAGCTTTAAGAAAGTACCACCTCTGCACCTAATCTAGAGATTTCAAGACCATGGCTTTGCTGTGGTTAGCTTAGTAAAACATGAGCTTTTTCTTTTTTCCATTTATATACCATAAAGGTTAGTTGGCATATTTTAAGTGATAGGCAGATGGATAGACATAGATGGCCTGCCTCTATCCCATTTTATCCTCCAATCCTCTTCCAAATTTATCAAACCAATGAAAAAATTTAATCAATGTCATTTGGAAATTCCAGTATATTTTCTGGTACATTCTAAAAACACTGATTTCCGGTACATTTTCATTCCAGTAGATCTCAATATCAGTAACCAACTTGTATTTACAATATATAGGGTCAGTCAGCTTTTTCATGAAGGCTAAGACTCACAAATCGTACAACACCTTTGTTTACCTCTTTACATCCTGTTTCCTCTATTTGTGATCTATCTAATCTCCTGTGGTTAATCTGCAGATATTTTCCCGGAGGAAATATTTGCTAAACCTAATTTCAGGTCTGCATTACTATACTTGACAAAATTTCAAGATCTTGAAACTTGTTCATATTGCTAAATATTATTTCACACTGAATCAACTGCTGCAAATAAGGCCTTCGAAAAAGTGCGGTATTAGCCATGAGAAGAACAACAAAGGAACTAAATGTTACCCTTGATGGAGTTCAGTTACAACAGGTGAAGCTACTCACATACCTTGGCTCCATCATCATCAGCAACAATGTTGTAGAACCCGATGTAGAACAAGAAATAAACAAACGAACTATTAAACATAGTACGAGTACGTTCATTACGTTCAGTCTACTAAAAGACAAATTAGTACCAGTTCAAGTTAAGTGACTGTCAACCAAACAACCTAACGCCCTCTCTTGTTGCAAGGTAATGAGACATGAGCACTGAAGCAGAAAACCTTATCCAAGCTCCGAACTGTGGAAATTAAAATCATTCAAATCATCAATGGTGTATCAAACCTGGATCATATAAAAAATAAAGAACTGTGCAAATGATTGAACAACTCGATGTTAATCTTCCCTCTACACACCACCAACCACCAGAATGGATTGTACATACAGCACTGGAGCTAAAAATACCTGGCGCCAAACGCCCAAGCGGAAGACTTCATAAACAGTGGAAAAACCTATGTAAATGAATATCTTCTATGCCACAGAACATCCCGCGCTGTTGTACTACGAGGTTCCATCTACAAAGACTGTATTGTGTAGAGACAACTTACCATTGCTGTAACTCAATATGTTCAACTGACAGGCGTGACCCGAACAGGGGTTGGACGAGAACTAAATAAATAATTTAATTGTACTGCAGTCCGTTCGTTCGGTCCACATTTTGCAGAGAACACACAGAAACTTCNACCAGAATGGATTGTACATACAGCAGAAGCGGAAGACTTCATAAACAGTGGAAAAACCTATGTAAATGAATATCTTCTATGCCACAGAACATCCCGCGCTGTTGTACTACGAGGTTCCATCTACAAATACTGTATTGTGTAGAGACAACTTACCATTGCTGTAACTCAATATGTTCAACTGACAGGCGTGACCCGAACAGGGGTTGGACGAGAACTAAATAAATAATTTAATTGTACTGCAGTACGTTCGTTCGGTCCACATTTTGCAGAGAACACACAGAAACTTCCAATGGCCTAGAATTAAAACAACGGCTTAGAGCTTCACCAATTTTTCAGCAAGTTTCAACCCTTCCAGTCTGGCTTCAGCATTCCAACATGTCTGAAAAAGTTAAAAGACATGACTGAGGGCACAAGCGCAAAGCCATGTTCATCGTAAGCAATTGGTTTATCAAAAGCTTACCTGCTGTGCAAGTAAATTTCTTCTAGCTTTAGACCTCTCCTTGATATCTTTAAGCCTCTCGCTGCTCATTGCTCTTGTTGTATGTACTTTGTGGCTTCGAACTGACTCAATTTCGCGACAAAAATTTAAATTGGAATTTTTATTTTGCCATGTGCAATTTGCCTCTTTTTCGCAATTCCAAACGAAAACGGGGATAAAAATGGCAAGTGTCAGGTTCTGATATTGAAAAAAAAGGGGACTGGATCAAGCTTCTTTTGTTTTTTACAAGGTAGCAATTTTTTGCGCACGCGTTAATTTAGTGGGGCCCCATGAGATCATTTGGGGTATTTTTGCTTTCTTGTGAAGTTGGTGAGATAAAAAATGCAGAGCCAAGTCGATTGATGCATTTATTGCATTTTACTGTATAGTACTAATCACCTTTCCCATTATCCTAATGAAGCAATACTGTTACAAACTCTACATTTTATCCACTAAAATGATTGGTTTGATTTCTCCCCAGGTATCAAACCCATCAACGGCGTAAGTCGTCATGGCCCTCCACTTTCTGTGGGCTCTTGTAGCATGTGGCATCCAATTTGTTTTCATTGCATAACCTTCTACCATGCATGGTAAAATCACTTTCTCGTCTTCAATCATTCAAGTCATTAAAATTTGTTCCAATCACTCTTTCCGAGAAACATGGCCCATAAATTTTCTTTGCCTTCTCTGATTTCTATCCATATAGTATCTTTTTGTCTTTACTATCTGGAGCAGTTCTTAATTGCTGACATTTCGCATCCAGGATATTCTTAAAATCTACCTAAGAAACCACATTTCACCAGCTATTCGTTTCCTTATCGTAGAAGACACTGTGCAGCATTCAGAACCATATATAAGGATTGGAGTAAAGTAACATTTTAGAATCCTTATGCTCATTTTTACATCGATTTTTGTGTTGATCAATATGTTTTTCATTTTCATAAATACATCTTTTGCCATACCTGTCCGCCTTTTGATATTCCTGTCCCAGCGTCAGCTTCATCATGATGAAAATCCCTGTCACCCTGTTGTTTAGATTCTGACCATACCATTCTTTTGTAGTTACGTGTTACTTACTTCATGAAGACCAACTGAAGCAAATATTCTATGTTCTGTTATTCAATCCTTCAATATTAAAAAAATAATATGTGGGACTTTCGTGACACATTCTTTTCTGATTAGAGGAGCCTGCAAAGCAGATGTGTCAGGCAAAAAGAAAAATAATTTTGGGCATGCGCACATTTGGTGGTTAGAGAGTGTAAGTCTGAAGAGTGTTCAAAGCACTTCAAGAACAGTGAGGGTCGCATAGCCGCATAAGCAGACCGTCGTGAATATCAAGAGTGCCCAACAATACAATATGAAGAAATATATACGGTTCATACATATATATACATATATATATATAAATATATATAATATTTAGCCATTAAGAGGATACAGGTATGGAATTAATGATGAACGCAAATGCCTTCTGGTCTGCTGTATATTTGCTTTTATTCCATGTTTTTCAAAGTGACTTCGTACCTAAAGGCTTGTTTCCACAGAGCTGTATTTTCCGCTGCAGCGGGAAATGTTCACGAGCTTTTTAATTGCGCATGTGCATTGCGTTAAAAATACCGCTGGACAGGCGATTTTTTATTTTATTTTATTTTTATTTTAAAAATGTAGAACTAGTTCTACCGAACGTATTTTNTTTTTGCACGGTCATCAAAAAACATAATATTTCCAGATAACAAAATGGCGGCGAATAGGTATGTCGCGACAAGTTTTGACGAGGAATGAAGAAAACGAGGATATCAATTATAATGAGGAAATTTATCAAAGATTCTTAAAGGAACAAAAGGAAGCAGAACAGAAACATCAACAGAAGAAAATAATAACGATAGATACCTCAGCCATTTCATCTGCCAGTTCTGGTATCGTACATTATTAACAACAACAAAACTTGTGCATCGCCACTTGATAGGTACCATAATGTTATACAAAGCCTTTCACTTAGTCCTGTAACATCGCGAATTCTATATGATTTCGAAATAAAAGGAGCAACCCACGAAAGAAGTTTTTCGAATCGCCAAGGTAGCATTTTGAAGGCTTTGAAGAAATATTCAGTGTCAAACAGCATTAAATCCTGCACTAAAACCTTATATGAGCCTTTATTTCTTCTCTCCTGAAATAGGTTTCTCACAAAGAATTTCCTTTGTCTTTGAATTCCATTCTGAGGGCGTCTTTGTTTACAACACAATGATACAAGCAATATTAAAATAAATTTTTGCTTTTGAAGCAAGAGAAACCTCTTGTTTGTAGCTGGCATGTTTGTTCACATGAAAACGTGCCAAGAAAAAAATACGCTGTATGGAAATGGCTTGCGGCTCAGGCGGAAAAAGCTCACGCGCATTTTCCGCTACAGCGGAAATTGCAGCTCTATGGAAACAAGCCCTTAAAAATTAACAATATCGTACGTACAATAAATATAAAAGAAACACCCGTTGAGAAAATAGCTTCCTGGTACCACACACTCACCAATATATGAAAAAACCATTTTTACATCTCTTGATAACAAGTAATTTAGTTCTGCCCAGGAGTACAGAATGGAGAATGGCTGATCATCTTAAATAAAATCATAAGCTTTATGCTTTTTCCCTACCACACTGTAAATTGCTTTTTAACGGTTAAGAACTGCACAAGGCATAATGCCACTAATTTTATGGAACTGTCAAGATGTCATAGATAAATAGATAATTAAGCCAGGAGATAAAAATAATATACACAACAAATGTTAACTCCCAACATGTGCCAAAACATTTCCCCTTGAAATTTTTATGCATTTCATGGAACTTTCTCGAAGCTTCATGGGCATCGCAGGGAGACTCAAAAGCAAATTGATTCAAATCCATACATTGCACTGGTCGCTTTCTCCAAGAAAAATTATGATCAGGTCTTACTTGAAATTGAAATTACAACGGAGGAAAACGTAATTGATGTTACACCACACACGTAGCGTCTTTTTTCCACAAGCGACCGCATAGATTCTCCCCCACTACGTTACGGGGATCAAAATTGGTGCGCTATTTCAACAGATATTACAACTATGAAAGGCAACCTACATATGTGCAAAAAAGAAATAGTTATTTTATTAAAGGAGTCTTGTAGCAGTTGCATTTTATGTAAGTACGGCTCATTAAAATAAAACATTGCAAAGAAATGTATGCCAGAAAATAAAATGCAAGGTGACTGCTACGTCAACTGCTGATAGCAATTATCTGATATTATAGTAAGTAAGAGAGAATTCAAAATAACAGAATTGGCTATACAATTGATAGAAGAACCACATTAAAAGTATAGGGTCTATTAAAAAAAGAACTGGGAACGCTGCTGAAACGTCAGGAACAGATAAATGGAAGAAGCCGATAACTTTTAGGTCAACTGAAATCCCTACAAGGATAGTCGCATTTGTGAGCCTTTGTTAGTACACTTAAGTCTTTGCGATACAAAACATGATGTCGTCAAAGGTCAAGAGAAGCAGTTCATTTATTCATCCTCGCATTATAAGATGAATTAAAATCAGCGAGTAACTGTGGAACATCAACGTAACTAAAAAGAAAATACATATTGCATCACAATGGTCTCCAACTAGGCACTGTGTTTTTGGGGTTTTTTATGTAATTCGTCGTCTTCTTCAAAATAACTTTCAACTTTCTCTCCCCTTCTAGTTTGCTGGAATCCGATCCCCTAGCCTTGAGCGGGAAAGGGTGGAAAGGAAGCCCTATATCTGTGCATTTGGATGTAAACGTAAGGTCTTTGGGAAAAAAATGCTACAGAAAAGTAGAAGGTTACGTCGCAAACACGAACTGGTTGAGAACCTACCACTACGGGTCAGATGGTAAAGGAAATTGCTATCTAAGACACCGGTTCGCGGCCAGTTCGGTGTAAAGATCTTCAGTAGTTTTTCTTTCTAATTTTTTTTATACTTCTCGAACATATCCTTCAATATTATTTCAAGAGTTTAATGTAAACACACTACTAGTTCAAGCTGTTCTCGATTTGGAAAAAAGTTTAAAACAAAGCGAGAAAATGAAACACAGACCAGAAAAAAACCCCGTCAAGTTATTCAACCTCCTAATTTCTTTTGAAATTGCAATAAATTAATCTACAGAGCAATTCAAAAATATTGACGTTTGTAAACTTTGTTTTATCATGTACATTTCTTTTCACAACTATACGTATAAATATATACCAATAAAAATAGTGTATAAAAGTTCCTTCATAAATACAAGCAACATATACATTCCTGATTTGATCGATCGTAAAAAATTAGAACTGAATAAGCATATGTGTTAGAAAGCGTTCATTGCCTACAGAGAATTGCAAAACTCATTAACACACCTTTGCAAAAGGAACGATGGTTCATAGGCGCAGCTTTACGAAAACAATACATAATACTCTTTGCTATTCTAAAAAAGAAATCCATCTCCTCAATATAACGTATGAAAAGGGGATTTTTGAGTTAATCTACTTTTCAAGCAGGGAAAGATTGCACGATTTCAATGATTCGCAATAACCCTATAGTCAAGAGCTTTCGGATTTCGGAGAAAGGCAACGCCAGAATGACGGGTGCATCAGCTGCTAATAATGTACCCGTTAAATTTTTTTTCACTCCCAAGTTATCAAAAATTTCGGTTTCTTTTAACATACGGGTATTAAAAACGTGCCCGAAAAGAACTCGCAAAACGTAAATTTGCGTAACTTCTGAAAGACATTAAGGAAGATACGATTCCATTTAAATCGGTGTTGGTTCTATTGTTCGGGTGCAGCAATTCGGTATTTGGCAACTTTTTCTGCTTTGGGCCCTGTATAGAACAAACCACTATTATGTTCAAACCTCATGTACTAATTCAGCAAATACACACATTCTATATCTAACTTGTAATGGGCAAGGGGCTTCAAATACATTAAATGACACTTAGTTTACGATAAAGATTAAGTAAATCTATACGTTAAGTTCTACAGTGCTGCCTAACACTAGGGTAAGCCAACCTCAATAAGTCAATCCGTAGCATTGCTTTGTTTCTCGATCTAGTCAATGTTTCTTGTGTGCTGTTAATTTACTTCGATAAGCATAAAACGGAATGAACAGTTTTACTTAGGAATTCCATTTTGACCATTTCACGTGAGGACGTGCTGTTGTTCAATAAGTTAGTAATTGATTGCACTTATTGTCTTTAAATGAAGTTTTTAGTACTAATTTATGCAAGGTTCAAGAGAACACTTAAACATTATACCAGTAAATCGTACTTTATTTTGTACAGTTATGGTAAAAAGCTTCTTTTAAAACTAGAACTACAGTAAATACCGCTGCATCAAGCTCGTGAGCCATACTATGAAGCTGTTGGAGGTTGGGGTTGGGGTTGGGAGTGGTCGACAGCAGGTTAAGACATAAACAATTTGACTTCATGCCATTGAGAAAAAAGTTGATCCCACCTTCGTATTAGTAACTATGTCAGACAAATATAAGAAATGACTGGTAGAGGTAACAGTCGATCTCTATCAATGTGCCTACAGCAGGTTTAGGGCCATTTCTGTGGGCTGCGAGACTGGTATGAAGTGCAGTGTGGGTGACACAGCCATTCATGGTCAAACTGGGATTAAGAAGAAACGGACTGTTTCGATCTTATCGCTATTGCAGACTTAATTGGCGAATCAAATGATAACAGACACAGTGATGGGACGTTCAAGGAAAACGATTTGTAAAACCATTTGAAGGTTTGGGGTTTGTTTACTTTTACCCCGTCTATTTAGTTCACCTGTATATTCCATTAAAACTTTGAAACGCTTGTTTGAAAGACAACACCTTATATTTGCTAAAAATCTTTCGTTTTTCTTCAAACTTCAGCCGCTGACACCCTCCACTTCTAAAATACGCTCCACCGGAGCCTATTTGCCAATGTGGAGTTTATCTAAAAGATCCTTGCAATTTGGAAAGTATATTTCGATAAATGTGGACTAGTGTGCATAATGGGACTAATGTATTGGCAAAAAATATGTTTTCACCGTTGGAAAGAGAATTACGCGTCTAACTCGAGATACAAGCTTAAGATGTTTTGCACAAGTGCCTTTTTATTGATCTGTGTTGATTTTTTTGCTTGGATATCTGCAGAAAAAAGTTGAGGCTCTCTGGTAGGCAAGATGCTGGGATAACCTACTTAATAATTGTTCAAAATACTGTTAAAAAACTACATATCGACAAAACAAGACCTCCCTTACAAGATATGAATTGTTGTAAAAGAATTATTACCCGAGGAAGGTGATGTATTTTATAAGCGCATTAGAAAACGTGACACGAGCACTGGTTTATGTAGCTGTTGAAGAAAATAAGGACTCATTTATTTATAGATCAAAGTATGGGGATTATTCGAAAAATCCGAATTATGGGTTGAATGTGGCAGCCGATAAAATCTGTCATTGGTTTATTTTCTGCTACGTTACGTTCAATGTTATACAGAAAAAAACATGCAGCAAGTCACTTTAATATCTGAAACACATGCCTTAATAATAAAAGAAACCTAAGCTGTACTGACAGCAATATATTTTTTGACAACCACTGTTGAATACCTGCACCTAGATCAGGCAAAAAAAAAAAACAGCTTTAAAGTTTAAAACTTTCTTGTCTACATATGAATATAATTAATAAGTGATACTCAAGTTATTAACGTCAACAAGGTCTTCTGAAACAAGAAACCTTCTAATTTTGTTATGGGAAAAAATTTAAGTTAATAATCTTCAGAGGAGTAACATGATTTTCTTTCTGTTACTGAGTAATCTCTTTGCATTATATCTTTTAAATAGGAATCTTTCAAAATCTAAGCTTCATGAAATTTTTTATACTGATTTCTTTATCCAGACTTAAAATATTGCAACATTTTAACACTGGCATTTCATAATTATCACCGTTACTTTTAATAGAAATTCATTAAAAATAATGGTTTATTTTCATTAATATCTAACCAACGTATTTTGTTAATACGAACAAGAAATGTATTTTGTCAATACGAACAAGCAACGTATTTTGCTAATACGAACAAGCAACGTATTTTGCTAATACGAACAAGCAACGTATTTTGTTTATACGAACAAACAACGTATTTTGTTAATACGAACAAGCAACGTATATATCTTGCATTTTTTTATCTCTTTATAACTCTACTTCATCTCATATTGGTCTTACTGATGAATATAGTTTTCTTGTCCCACAAGAGAATATTACTACATCAACCAGAATAAGGAAATCTTTCCCTTTGGCTCTCGCCTTCTGTCGTGTTATTGGTGGGCTTGTAGTGAATACCATCTAAGATAAAACACGTTTTGACCGATGAACTATCTACAAGTACGGTCAACAGTGTTGGTCAAATTCTCGTCCTTGTCATTTCTCAAAAACAACAATCAAGATATCAGGTGACATTGTTCTTATCTAAATTTTTTTTGGTTACTTGTTATCATCAATGATTTCCCTCTGCAGCTATTAATTAGGGGTGTGAAATGGCCATAAAGATTTTAAAGGTGTATGGAGCTGTCCCAAAACGCATGCTGACGCATTTGTAAATCATAGTTGGTGTGAAGTCTTCAGTCGAAATTATTATAAATATTCTTATTGGGTTGGTTTAAAACAGTGCCGATAGTTGATTTTCAGTCTCAGGGATTCGGTCTCAGAGTGAATCTGTTGTAAATCATACTGTGCGGCTATTACGTACGTAATAGCTGCAATTGCACAACAAAAGTAAAAATACAAATACGGTGAGTTAACCGACAATAAGTATAATTTCCTATTACTTTACATTTAAATTAGATGAAGGTTTTTAGAAATTGAACTGTTATTCTCAATATAATGCCTGTATTCCATTTATAAACTTTGTGATAGAGTGTTTTCAAGAGTGTTATGAAGGCTGTAGGAGTAAATTTTAGTCATGGTGGTAAAATTTAAGTATCTTTTTCCTTAAAGGTATATCTAGGGTTCAAATTGTATGGAGGATCAGCGATTTAGAGTATAACTATTTACATGACCACCGAGGTGAATACAGTTGAAATGTAGAAAGGAAACAAACTGAAAGGGTAAAAAAGCAAAGAAAAACGTAACGTGGTCTCATAACGCAATTATTGAACAAAATCGAAGATATGAAGTCCGAGTTGAGATTATCGACAGAAAGAGATTAAGGCAGTTTTAAATCGATTTGAGGTGCAAAGCAAAAATAATTAAGGATTTTGACAGAGAGATTCCTGAACTGTTTCAGAATGACATTGATTACCAATACTGTGACAAAGATTGAACAAGGAAGGTTAGACAAAATCTATAGAAGATTTTTGTATCTAATAAGAAAACTCTTTCACATTTTTTGAACAGGTAGGGCAAGGAGTGTGTGACTGACCTCAGAGAATTTCACAAGGTTAAACCACCCTCATCAGTGCTTGTTGCAAAGGGAAAGATGGTGTAACGGAGGGCTTTGGAAAACAGGAATTGTAGAAGAACTGATATATGGTGAGGAGAGAGATGCACAAATTCAAAAAGCTGGTGGTGCTTCTTCAATTTCAAATTGTCCAGTTTGAAAAGTTTTCTCGCTTGAGATTAATTGCAGAAGCTATGAAAAAATGAAAACACTTCATACATTGTATTCAAGAGCGTTCAGAGTAAGACTGTATGAGTGAATTTTAGTTTATTGTATTAAAATGTTAAACGTGCCTTTTTTCTTAGAGTGATACCTACGGTTTAAATTGTATTTAGGATAATCGATTTAGAGTATAACTTTTTACAGTGTATATCAATAATAATAATAATAATAATAATAATAATAATAAATATCCAGTCTGTATTTAATGCTGCAATACCAGACTTAGTGCTAGTACTAAGACATCTCTCCATGTATTGTCAGCTATCAGGCTAGGAGTGGGGAGTGCTGTAGTCATGAGTTGTTGTCATACAACAACAACCGCTTGAGCAATGTGCCTTTCCTCACTTGTTGTGAGGCGCCACTTGCAAGGTTGAAGTGATGTTTCCATTTTTATTTGGTTATTTTATCTCACTCTTGTGGCTACAGTACATGTGCCTGCATTCAACTTTCCTGGCTTGTTGTTGGGCGCTGAATGTGGGTTTTTCACCCACCCATCACTAGATGGTGTGTAACCACTCGAAAATAATAATAATAATAGTGCATATCAATACAACAATAGTGACCGACGGAAAATTTGCATTAAAAATCTCACGAGATAAAAGTGACTACTTTATAGCAAATGAGTACAGTAAACAGTGAAGAGATCTGGTACATCACAACCTACAGAAAGCGTTACGGAAGAAACACAGCCACCCTGAAGGTAAATTATGCCTAATTACGCCTTCGGTTGACTCGGTTTTAATACATAGGAGACAGATGATTTTTAAAAGCAGTCCCAAAAGAAAACTTAATGTGTCATTCCATCCACCACAAAAATTGATAAAAATAGTACAGGGCTTGGTCGAAACTCGAAAAAGATGAAGTGCTTGAATGGCCAAGTTGTTAAAATTAAATTGTAGGTCGTCAAATGTAGCTTTACCCAATGTTAAGCTGGCATCCATAAAGCAACTGTGTACAGCGATAAATGGTGTCTAATATTGCAACAAATTTTACAAGACCACTGAATATAAATATCCATCATTCCTTAGGGTGATAACAATGAACAAACTATTCAAATATTATATCATGAAAGTTGAAGGCGAGTACCATAGGGAAGATGAGATCTAGTTTATGTTTCGTAGGGACGAATCCAACTTTGCACACAAGGCAAAAGAATGTTACTCTTAACGGAATATTATGTGGCAACATTGTGCCAGGTTTTCTTTACACTTGTCATGACTCTTTCATATAAACAATTCCCCAAGCAAATGATAATATGTGAGCATTCCTGGAAAATGTTTAGACCATAAGTCGTTTTGTAGAATACAAGATACTTCAAACATGAAGAGAATTCAGCACAGTGAGAGGACTTGGAAACATCCCCCTTCTGATTCCCTGTGTACATACACGTTTGAAAAACTCGTCTCGGATCTACAACTAAATAGTACAAAGGTAACGACGCTCTTATAAAACTGTACGAACACTGAAATCACTAAGTGATATCAGAATTCAAATAATAAGCCCTAAACCGAATTTCCTGTACAGAAGCAGTCTTTATCGTCTAAAGCACTTGATACATATATTTAAATACAAACACTTCAGTATCACGTTGGGGCTGAAAACAATAAAGTACATTTCAAAACGTCATGGAGTCTTACGGACTCAACGGCCAACATTAGATGCCTGCGAATGAACCCACTGCCGCACGAAACCACCTACCTATCATCTGGACTGCTCGTGCTTCTTTCCACTATTTACAACGGCAGCCGCGAGCAAATGAATCAAGTTGGTATACTGGATCCTGCATACTTCACACAATTTACTGTGGTTGTCACCTATTTCATAAATTATAAGAATATGCTCCTACAAGTCCTGCTGATACTGCTGCTTCTTGAACCTGAATGGGAAAAAAAGAAGACAAGAGAAATAGATCTGCCTGACAAACATTGTACAAAGAAATTTTCAAATTGGTGTACGCACGTACAGCTTTTCACAAACTGCAACGAAGACGGTGGGATTTTATTACGGGTAGTTGGCAGGTAGTTATAAAAATTGGGTCTTAAAAAAATCGATATGTGATGCAAATCAACACCTGACCCGCTTTGGTTGTACAAGCTACAAATTTGCAATGCAGGCTTAAACAACCTTTTCCTTACAGCAGACTTTTACAGCAACAAAGGATCGATTTTTTAAGACCATATTTTTTATAACTACCTGCTTCAGAGTTACCGACCAATTGCAGTGGTTTGTTTACTTTTGGAATTCAATATCGTAGAGGTAAAATAATTTGGCACTTTGTTATTATAAATACTACGTTTTGCGCGTTGTCACATTTAAGGCTTGGGGTAATCGCAAGATAATGAAAGGATCGGTACCAACAGACTTCATGGATCGGGGTATCTTGTCGGTTTCCGTTCCATATCAAACTAAAACATAATTCAGAAAACGAATTAGATCTTCTGAGTATGTTATTAAATTACTTATTTACTTTTGTCCAAAATATTATAACCCCCCAAATTATTACGATAATATGGTATAAATCAATCAATACTCCTTGATTGAAAACAACAGGAAAATCAAAGCTCGCACGTGACTACTTCTGTGACTGGCTATCTAATAAATAAAGATACGAACGTATTCCCTTAGTAAACCGGAATTGAAGCTAACAATATTCGCAATACTTGTCAAAGATGGTGATATTTACATAACCTACAAATTCTTTTTCGGTGTTCAGGAATATTGTCCCGGAAACCTACGGAAACTTTGGGCAGTTCAATGTCGAAAACAGTAGCTCAAAACCAGAGGTATTAATATGACTTAGGAGTAGGAGACAATCGATGGGTACTGGTATTTAATTTATTTAATCAAATTCACACCTATGTAGTACGTGGGTCAAACGCGATGGTTCCAGAAAATTCGACATCTCCATCAACAAAAGCTTGTATTGCATTATACATGACTTTATTTACTATAATTTCAATTTCCCACTATCCATTATTCGACAATCAAATGAGGGGGGCATAGAACAATATTGGGAGGTTCATGAAGGGTTTGTCGTCATCAAAAGTTCAAGAACCCCTTATCTAGAGGGAGATCATGACAATGGTCTAACGTACCTGCTTGATATATTCTTCGCATTGTTCTAAAGAATCCTTGAGTAAGTCTGCCTGACCCTTCAAAACGCGAACGTTCCAAGAAAAGTTCTCCATTGCCTAAAGGAGAAATAATTATTATTCTGAATAAAAATATCGTTACATTTATCAAGGACTGAGATTGCAAGTTTACCTCATCGAAAATATAACACCAAAATTTACTGTTCCACTTTTCTTTACCTAACTCTAGCTAGTAAAACTCAAAACTCTTGTGTTAAAATACTGACGGTATACAAATACCATTTACATTTTATCTTATCATTACTGTTATCATTCCATCGTCGCACATTTAAGCAATTTTTCACTTTAGCTACAGATGAGACTATTTATCACTTGACAGCACTGATTGACAGGCAGAGAAACAGGCACTCGCACAACCTTTTACTTTTGTACTTAATAAAAACAAGTATTCATAAAACATCAGTTATGAAGAATACCTTTAAGGCTCTTCTTTCTTTCAGTTTTTCCTGTGCAAAGACACGTGGAAGAGAAGCCTGTGGTAAAGAAAAAAAAATTAGGAAAAACTGCTTTATTCTTGAAAAATGCTTTTAAGGAAATGCAAATCGGTCTTACAAAGCTAAGACACAAGTATAACTTAGTCAATAAAAATAAATTTAAAAGATTTGAGATATGAAAGCTTGATTGAACATTGTGAAGAGAATGGTTGATTAGCTTCTTGCCACCATATAGAAATTGGATGAGAGGATTTGTCCATCGAAGTGTCTTTTCTTTACTCAAAGACCTCGGATTCAATAGAAAACAACAAGAAACTATCGTGAAAGATATCCTGGAAAAAGTGGAAAAAGCAAGCTACTACATCTAGCTGAAGAGAAATGATGAAAACCAAGCTGTAAAAGCATAAAAATGATTACCCGAAGCTCGGGAGCAGCCACAGCAGCTTAATTACCAGCCAGCTGAAGAGCACAGAAAAACACTAAAAGGGGAATGGCGCCACGCCATTTAAACGGGGCAAATGGGGGCCAAAATCGGACGTGGTTTTCCTGATGACGCTCTGATGCTCAAGACTCAATCCTGTAGTTTCATCCATACATGGAGCGGACGGTCATCAATAGCACTGCCACCGTGTACATTATTCTTAGTGAACAAACACAACAAAATCAATTGTACCACTTTTTGGTATTTGTTTCAATAGGTAGTAAATACAACTTCCACAGTAATAAAGATGGTGATGGTAGCAGGTGTTGGAGATAAGTCAGAGATAAAGAAAATTGCGGTGAAGAAAATGTTGCCAGAGAAGTTTCAAAAAAACAAAAATTGTCTGACTATAATGCTAAGATTAAAAATACTTAGTCTCCCAACACTTACATGCCATTCCAGAGCACAGCGTCTTGCATGATTTAGTCTTTCATAAGTACTTTTTGCATTTTCCAACAAATTGCGACTCTCGTCTAAAAGCTGGATACGAAAATATGGTATATATAATGACAGTGGTATCAGACAAAATTTATCAAATAAGCACTAAAATTAATCAAGACCTCTCAGCGGAGCAATGTGCAAAATACAAATTTGGGGCAAAACTTCGATAGTATAAAAATATTTTTTTATTTAAAGGGCTAATAGGGGCAATATTGATATCGTTTTGGACAGCATCTGTACGGTGATTGTCCAGTTTACGCATTTGTAAACACAAAACGAGGAGTTTGTCACAACGTTTCCTGCGTTTTCTGAGCTATATCTGTGAATATTGGTACAGCACATTTCTAATGGAAGGATTTTTTTAGTTGTTTTTTTGTTAGACTCCAAAGTGGTTTTATATTTCTGGCTATCAATATTCTATTTACCCTTATGCCTCAGCTTGGTTTAGGAGTTTCCTTGTAAAAAGCTCCGCTTTATTATTGCAATAGCGAAAAAATCTTGATCAGATATCCTTCCTGACGCCAGCTAACACAAATTTGTACTACATTACTTTTTTGCGTTTAGAGAATCAAATCCGAAACCTGCAAAATCATTTAAAGGCTATTCTTCGTGACTTCCTGCGAGGAACTGAAATTTCCATGATTATTTTTACTTTGTGGGGATTCGAAAGTGTTTTACGCTCCTTTCTCTACTATCAGCGTCATTTCTACTGAAATCCTTGGGCTTGGGTGTGCCAATGTAAAGATTTCATTGGAGTTGTGGGGAATTTATTTCTTGCAAAAAAGCGTAAAAGATGAATATGTCGCTTGTAAAACGCTGTATATTTTTTAATTATATACAAGTGTAAGAGCTAGATAACTGTTTGTGCTATGCTTTCATTGCAGAATATGGGGGTTGAATTATCAAGTTCTGTCAGGCATGATCTAAAAGTAATAACTCAATGAAAGATGGGCAATACCAAGAACACCGACCGTTCCTATGATTCCTTTACCTCCCGAGAATCCACAACCGGAGAGGTCATTTAAGTTCGATCGTCTCTCTGGAAGTCTTTCATGAAAGCAACACGGTGTCCTTCAGATATACAGACTGACAAGAGATAAAGAAAACCCCGAAATAGAGAATATCACCTGAGGCAGTTTCTTTACGCGTTTTGCATCAAATTAAAAGAAATAAGACCACATTCAAATGTTATCTATCTTTTAACATAAAAAACTCCACCAACTATTAATCTTCTTTGTTTACCTGATCGAATGCTGAAAGCGCTCTTTGCAAATGTGATGGGATATTCCCCTCTATTTCAAAATGCGGAAACTGTAAGGAAGGTAAGTAAAAATCAATGAATGTGTTTTGTCATTGGCAATTATTCATATATGATACAAAACATTAAGAAAACCTTAAAATCTGTTTTAAAAGCTCAATCCACTGTTCAGACATATATCAGGCATGATTATCAAAAGGTCGTGCTAATATTTAATGAAATCGGAGCTATGACGAGCCACATTCACGGTCGTGACAAACAATCGTGAACAGGTTAGCTCCACTGTGCCTTCTTCTAGACGTATAAGAAGAGTTTCTGAATTCTAGACGAAGAGCTATTGGAAAGGTCAACGATCAAAATAACAGACACCATGATGAAACTGAATGGCAGAGAAATTATCTCGGGGCATGATGACTCCAAAACTGGAGACCAATTCATTGTTTATAACTGTGAAAGCTGTTGAATTGGCATTGAGTAATATTTTTCTCTTGTAGATGTTTCAATTTCTCATTGGTTCTCAACAGATTTAAGTCACTACCATTTCTTGAGACTTCTCTCCTTCTCCCTGTTTTGGTGCAGTCCACTGCACCGTTTTCTACCCATTCGGTTCGTTTTTGTTTCACGCTATCTTTAAAGGACTTGTTGACATGGATGCCCAGGGATCGGATTAACGTCATCACAATCCAACCAATACATTTTACTTGGATCTATTATATGTCGAAATAGCTTAATCGGCTTCGTGTGATTAAGCTGTAACCAAAACAAGTATTCATCTGGCTCATTAAACTTGCACACTTTTTAATCAGGAACTCTTTTTCAATGTACACCTTTTCACTACCATATGACTTTGGAATTTCCCTTTGTGGGTATTTTGTCAGTTTTTGAAAATCATCATTGGTGGAAGTATGATTGCTGTATAATGATTACCTTACCTTTTAAAACCGGACGTAAAGAGACCGGTAAACATGTTTTCTCGTTACCTGTTCTCAACTTTGACCGCTTTTTACTCCTTTGAAGTCTCTGTTTATTGTTCTTGGTAAACCTAAGTAACAAGGTGTCTGTTCCATATTTTAAACCATTTAAAAGTCTTATTGACACGCTGTCGTGTCTGTAGGACAGCGTTCTGCTTTTTCCAGAGCATCAAGCGGCATCTTTTGTTCCACACTGGTCACTACGGCATTTTAAGTTATTTCCTTTGAACATTCTCTTCAGTGAGCCATATGATGCCGAGGACGTCTCATTTGGATCAGGCAAGAGATTTCGAAAAAATTTTGTAGCCTTTCTCTAAACTATTTCGCCTTTTATTAATTAATTCCTGAGCACTCAAATAACCAAAAAAATGTTTGATGATAATAAGTATTCAATATATTAAAAAATGCCGCTGTTATTGATCGTGTGTCTGGAGAAGGTTCCTCCTATTGCAATTTCATTTTGAATTCGGGATCGTGATCTCGATCGTGATTGTGACTGACGTATGGCAATATATGCATTGAAACGCACTGAACGTTCTATGCAGACATACAATAACGGAATCAAAACCAGTTTTAACCAATGCAGAATATATAGTGAGACATTCTTGGCAGAAGATAAAGCTATACCAGGAAATCTTATTTTATAAATGATTTATTCCTTAATTGAAATTTGCTCTTGTTTGAAAGCCCACTGGCCCATCTCCGGGTATAATATCACGACCTTAAACCAAGTACGAGCTAAATTGCGGGCGAATATGGGATCTTTAAAATTTGTTGTTTGTGAATATGCATATGTAAGCAATTGTTACAAACTCGAAGACATGTCCTTATAAACCCCAGTTAAATAAGTAGTTTCAGATGGCGTTTAAAGCTGTCCCGGCGGACGGCTTCAAACATCAAAAATAACCATCAACAACAAAAGATAACCTTTAGTGTTGTGGGGCATTAAACAAATCAATTACATAACAAAAAGTGTTCTTTGGAAAGGAATTTTCTGACCTTTTTTGTCTTAAATGGGCATATGTTGTTTAGTGTTGTGGCTTCGTTACGACAAACTAAAAGGACTACTATAAAGCACAGCATAAACTTCAACAGCCATGAATGAATAGTACTGGTGCAACCATTATGAAACGTCCCTTGCTACAAATGCTTGAAATACAAAGCCTTTATTGATATTTGATGTTTATAAAACTGGTATAGACCAGGCTGCAGATTTTTAAAAACTAATTAAAAATAGTATTCACCAATGGCAACAAACTCACATAACTAGGAAATGTATGTATCTGTACATATACATGTTTCATTTAAATGTATTTATGTATGTATGTATGTATGTATGTATATATCTATGTATGTATAGATGTATGTATGCATGTATGTATATACTAAAACAAATTAAGTTTTGTTGATATTTTTGTCGTTCACCATACGATAGCTCTAATATTCTTATATTATTCAGTACTGTCAATGGCTAATAATTACTTAATACTGGTGTATGAATGAATGTATGATGTATGTATGTATGTTTGTATGTTTGTATGTATGTATGTATGTATGTATGTATGCATGTATGCATGGATGTATGCATGGATGTATGTATGTATGTATGTGTGTGTGTGTCAGGGTATCTCCACCAATGTAGTACAGGTTGGGATACCTAGAATTGCATCCCACAAGTCATGTTCATTTAATCACCCTTTATAATCAAAGGCGGTCTATTATAAACCGATAACTTCGTTACTATTCATATCAGAAGATCCCTTACAAAAACTAACCGTCCGTTAACTCTGTTACAAAATACGAAAGAAAAGCACCTGTTTTCAAAAAGATTCGTATCATGTGTGGAAAGAGTTCGAAAACGTTAACTTCAACAAATTGGGGTCTGAGATTTTTCGAAGTTCAGTTAAAAATTTGAACTGAAACAGACGCACGAGAAGAAAAAGAGATTAACGTTTACCTCTCCGGTTACTGTCAGGGTCATTTTAACAACTCCATCTTTTGCATCTGAGGCATTGTTAAATCTTCTCGCAAGAAAACGTATGCACTGCTTCACATTCGATCGAGGTGTCAGCCCACACGCATCCTGAAATATGAAAAAGGACAAAATACAAGTAAGTAAACCTTTATATCAACAACGTAAAAGGCTTAAATTTTTACACAGAGGGAACAATTAACGCATGATATAAACAAATCACAACCATTTTTTTCATTTTTGAAGGGTCTTTACCCACATCCTTAACCCAAAAGGGTCACATTTAAAAGTTTAACGCTAAAATAGGCACTCAGATAAAATCACCAACCTTTCATCTAGATCCCGTATAAATGAGAGCAAATTGAATCAACAAAGGGTTGTGTTTGTATGTACTTATCGTACCTTACGTTTAAAACGCGGTGCAGAACTGCATAAGATGAAGATTTTGCGACCAACGAGCCACACGAGGTGCAACAAATTGAGTTGGTACCAGCAAGGAAAGTTCATTAAAACACTTGCCATTATGACAAATATAGAGAAGAGTAAGATAAGCCACATTTTGTTTATGAGAAAAATGTTGAAGACTACCAGAAGGGCCAGGATCTATCGTTACTAACGTCTCTGAACTAGATCAAGAACATTATGATGAGATGAGGGAGCACCTACTCAAATATGACGACGTTACTCAATACAAGGAAGGGTGATTCATTTATAGAGATACAAAGTGGCTACATGCATAAGATATTCTCTTGCACAAAACAAAGAAACAACATTTTTAGAAGCAGACTTACCAATAGATTCAATATAAGAGCCTGAAAAAAGGTCTGGAGAAAACGAGAAGCCACGCAGCACCAATGATAAGCCTTCCTCATGAGGGGAAGCAACCTCACCGGGGCTAACACCATAATGACAGTCCATAAATATTGGGAGGTAAGGGTATAGCTCTCTATTAAACGACATGCGGTGTGTCCCTACGCATTGAAAAAAAACAAGCTAGTGTGCCACACCTTATCAAGTGCCTTGGAAATAACTAGAGTTATGGTACGTCCTTAACCACACTTGGCCATAAACCCAAAGATGTGTTCCGTGATCACAGTCAAAGGCTTACTAGTGGACCGAAATCCTCTAAAATCGTAGTAAACATCATCAAAAGACCAAGGTTCTGCAAGAATTCCACCAGTGCATTGTTTGTAACACATTCAAATACTAATAACATTAAAGACTCACAGGTCAACATTTGTCAGATTCAGATGGACCACCTGCATTCTTGAAGGTAGTAATAGTGCAAACTTTACGGGAAGGCGGAAAAAAGACCTCGGATAGGAAAAGATTGAAAAGTTTCGCCAGCAAAGAAGCACACACCTCCATGACAACTACCGCAATAGAAGTTAGATCAGAAGCCTTCCTTATACTGATTCAGCCCATAAATGACCTTTGCACCCAATCTTGGACTTCTGATGACAAAAGTCCAAAACCTGATCACTGTAGAAGGGAACTCCAGCAAAGAAACACCAGTGTCATTTAGAGAAGAACTGACAGAAAACTATCTACCAAGAAGACCAATCTTTTCCCTGCAGGGCTGAGAAAACCGAACATCATTAAAAAGGAAAGAAACAATTGGCTTCCCAGAATGCAGAACACTGTTGGTAATCTTACAGAAATGTCGACTTTTACGTTTTTGGAATGAAACAGATTGACAAACTCGTTCAGCATGGCAAGGTTCAATATCCGAAATCAGCCTCCAAGAAGCATTGCAAGCCCGTCTGAATGGAACCCGAGATTCATCAACGAGCACAGAAATTATTGCGATGAGGAAAGGCAATAAACCATGTGGAAGAATGAGGTTGGCTTTTGTAAACTAAGACTTTGTACAAATGTTTCAATACCAACCTAATTTTATTGTAAATTCAGCTACAGCATCAGGAACTCATTTCTTAAAGATTATGGAATACCACCAAGAAATTGACAAAACTAATCTCAGTCAGCCTGACCGAATTAAAAATTATTACGATCATGTTGCTCGTCAACATGACTTACAAACAGTTCCAAAAGGAGGTAAAGAGTGTGCAATGGTCAGGAACAAAACTCGAAAAGAGATCTACAAAAGGTTTTCCCGAGTCTGGATCAAGAAACGTGTGGGAAAATTAAGGCATTTATTGCTTCAAGAGAAGCAAATAAGGTTTTGTGCTACTGCAGTTTTGATGAATGGATAGCTCATTCCTTCTCCAGTGAGTCTCAGGGTGCACGCGACACAAAGCTGGATTTTCCATCGTTATTCAGTTTTTATGAAAAACCCAGGCTTTTCGATCACGTTTTTGGGCAACATCCGGTAATTTTGCTAACGCTGGCCGAATAAACATATTCATATCTTTCAAGTGTCAACAAGTTATCACGTTAGCAAGAAACTGGGATTTTTCTTCAGCTTTCTCAGAAATATTTAAGTCGAACACTTAAGCAATTAAAACAGTTCCCCGCGAAATAATGATCAATTTCCTTGTTTACGGTATTCCTTTAGTCAAGTAGTCACAAAAAGCTAAATACTATCAATT
Organism: Morbakka virulenta; assembly: GCA_003991215.1. Classification (NCBI taxonomy): domain Eukaryota; kingdom Metazoa; phylum Cnidaria; class Cubozoa; order Carybdeida; family Carukiidae; genus Morbakka; species Morbakka virulenta. Next base: position 424,838 of record RDPX01000014.1, on the reverse strand, counting down.
TGTCTAATCCGGATGAGGCACTTAACTATACACTGTATGTAAAGGAATAGCATTTTGTCATATCTCACTAGTTCATTCTTTGCATCTAAACAGATTACAGAATGATCTGTAGCTTTTCAAATTGGCCTTTTGTTTGGACATTCACATGTTCAGTCTATTCTATTCACGATAGCGTACCAACATGAAATGAGACCGCAATATCAATGAGGAAATGGCCTATTTTCATCTGAATAACTGTTTAGAACGAATGTTGTTAACAAATACGATAGCTTTTATGTTGATCTGTGATAAAAAATTCCCATGAAATTTCTTTATCAAACCACTACTGATATTGTCCTGACAGACAAAAACTGCAAAAACTTGTCAACAACTTATTATGTTTGAGCTGGAAAAAAATACCATTTTGATGAAGTGGATCCGAAAGCATATTTTAAAAGAAGTTGCTTTGATTAATTAGCGGTGGGTTTGTACGAACAAAATCTGTATAAGTCTTGCTACGAGTTCTCAAGCACCTTATCATCTGGGGAATGTATACATAAATTTCATTTTCATGGCTATTGAGCCTCTACAAGCTAGTACTCTGAACCACGGACACCTCAAAGTAACCGTTAATATCCTCGACTTTTGGGGCAACTCCTAATAATTCAATTTCAAAGAACTTTTGAAGAATAAGCACTTCCACAGTATAATAAAGAATAATCACAGGCAAAAAACAACTTTTTCATGCCCCTGATGCAACTACGACACAACAAAAATCATTTTTCGCCTGAAAACCGCTTTGATAAAGTGAGATGGGAAAAGCATGCTTTAAAAGTAGTTGTTTACTTGATAAACAGTGATGCTTGTACACACAGAAAAAGAAAAACATTGTTATGAGTCCTTAATTTCTCCCAATTCCAGTGACCCATCTATTGACTTTATTCTAAGCCGGTATTATACACCACTAAGTTCCCCGTTCAATTCTTTTAACACCTATTTCTGCTCCATTGAAAACATTCGGTTATGTCTATATGGTGTTATTCTTTCTCCATACCTCTTACCTTCTAAGCCTTCCCTAATACCTTTTGCTTTAGTTCCTCTATACTTATAAACTAAATTCCTAACCTTTCTTTTCCCTTTCTAACCCGTCTCACCTCTTTTTCTTTTTCAATTATGCTTTCATCTCTTTTTAACTTCTTTATCTCTCCTATATGCCAATTCCAACATAGGTGCTGTTTCTTCCACTCCTTACCTCAAATAACCCTTGCTATCTGGATACCCAAAGACTAGCTGGTTTAACGAGGTTATTGGTCTCACTCATCCCTACTGTCCCAAGATGCTTAATGGCCTCATTCACGTTTCATGTTTCCTGACTCTTTAGGTCAACTTTCTAAAGCATGGTCTTATTATTTCTTTCCGCTCTTGGCAAAAATCTTACTACTTTACTAGTGATCAGTTGCTCTTGAGGTGTTACTTCTGCAGCCTCGTAAACTTTAATCACAACGTCAGTCTCACTGACCTCTTTCACGACAACCTCAACATACTTGTTCTCTGTGATTAATGTAATAAACTTATTGATCTGTTTCTTCATGATGTTGTGGCAGTCTTCTCCTTATGGTCTCCAATGCCACCTTTGTCAACCAAACATTTTTTTACTCTGGCCAAGTCACACTGTATCTGTTCACTGGCAGGCAAAAACTATCCCTTTTTCACACCATTCTCTATAAATCTGCTGGCGATATCCCTTATTAGCACGCTATTCTCATCAAATGGCCAAGCAGTATGAAAACACTCCATATAGCAATATTAATTTCTTTCGTCTACACTTTATTACGACCTGGTCTGCGCTGTTCATCCACCAACGAGGCACCTTCACTTGAAATTCCCTTTTCATTTTCATCGTAATTAATCTTTATGTCTCGGTTCATATTCACTCCTAATGTTGGTAGTGTTGATAAGGTGACACAATCGCTGTTGTTTTTATCGAAACAACTACTCTAGAAGGGTTGCAGACAAGGGCTAAAGAGACCCTTCTACCCAGCTGACAGAATCGATTCTGCCGGGTGCTAACACCTTGCCGAGCGTTGACCTATCGACATCATCATTATTATTAATATTAATGTCCTACAGAGGCTTAACCACCTAGAGAATCTTTTTGGTACCGGGTGCCTTTCTTAGATATCGAGAATCTATATCAGATTTCTTGTACTGCATAAAATACTGTTTTTTGAAAGAACTCTATTTTGTTGTTACATCTTTACCACTCAGGTCCTGCTTCAATCTGTGTCACAGTACCAAGATCTGCATTTACAATCTCTTTGCACTGACGATCCGTATTCCTCGTAGCTTGGTCTTAACATTTTGTCATCTTTTCCTGTTCCATATCTCTGATGTTCTTATCAGCTGGTATTGCCACATCAGTACAACACCCCATTTGCTTATTTTATCAATTCACTATGTCAGGTCTTGTATTCCTTGCACTGTCAAGAAGTCTGCATTTATTGTTTCCAAAAACACATTCCGGTTCGTGTTGGCATCATTCATCTGTCACCTCAAATCCACTCTAACGATGGACGCCCAATGTAATACCCTTGCAACACAGTCATTTGAATTCCTTCTATGCTTGACAGCTGCATTTACTCAGGATATGAGTAATGGTTTAATCTTTTTCGGCGCCAACTCCTTGTCCAAATTTTTCCTGAGATCTGTCAATACTATCATTAATTACGCTTGTTACTAATATCTGTTTCTGTGGAGTCAACAACAAACCCTCTATCTCTTTCTTATGATTTCCTTTTTAGGGCTGTTTCCATGTCTCTTTAAAACAAACTTTATCCTTCTGCCAAAAGTAGTTTCGGAGCAACTCTTTTCCAAGTATGCTGTGCTCCCTTTCTTCTCTTTAACTTTTCCTGGGCTCTTGATCACTCTCTCTTCTTTCTTTACCATATCCAAGTACTGGACAAATTTGTTTCTCCTAACTGCTACAAGCATTCTTCAATGTTCAATAAAGCTAAATCACGACGTTCTCGCATTAAAATCAGTCCTCCCCCACCTGCCTTCCTAGGTAGGCAGTCAATCCATACTGTCTCTTGGATGCTTAGAGGTATATTGTAAGAAACGTCCTTGTCTTCCTGTGTAACTCTTAACGTGTCCAATTCAAGATTAAGTCAGAATATCTAAGAAACGATACTGCCGATATAATAATAGCCTTGACGCTATTTTCTCCAATTAAACTTGACTCGGATAATTTTTTTAATTTAGGGAGGTATTCCTTCTTGCCTTTTCCCTTTATTTTTCCTCGCAATATTCGATCTCCCTTTACCATTTCCAGATATTTAAAAGAGTGAATATTTCCCACCACCTTGACTACATTATCAGGTAACTGCACTACCTCACACTGATTTTTCCTTTATTACCCAGTACATGCTTCAATTCCGAATGTGATGAAAATATCCTTCCACACTATTCCTAATTTACTTACGTGGCATCTGAACAGTGGGGGTATCCATTTGGTTCCCTCAGTGCTAAAGTTAAAGGGAGCAGTTAAAGAGGTATTACAAGTTACATCCACACTTGCTATTCCTTTCTAAAGAGTATGTACCACCCTTTAAATCTTATCGTTTGTTTCATGGCCAAAGCATCTGGAAACTCTGCATCTCTGTTAAACATTCTAATATCAAATTCCATTGAAAGTTGCCGTGATAAATACCTCACTCTGGATTCGCCGAGTATATGAGTCATATCTTTTCGTGTTATGGGGCAGATATGAAGAAGAAATGTCACCGTGTTATTCCTAAAAAACCCGACCGTTTATTTTCAACTCAAACAAAAAGCACATATCAAAATGAAAAAATAGTCTAAAGTAAACATCATTTACCTTAAAGGAATTTAAACAAATCTGGAAATTCTCCCTCAAACTAGTGGCCTCCCGCATCGGTTGAATGGCAAGCTGTGAACAGACGTAAACAAAAAACGCATCAACAAATCAGTAAAAATTTCTTTCATTTACAAGTGCTATCAAAATACAGAATGGTTCTCTGTTAACAAAGCCACCTTTTAGGCACCTTTCAAGTCAGTGGTGCCAAAAATCTTTTAAAAAAACTCTTACAACTCGCGGTAAATAATTCAAAGAATAGCAATTAAAGCCACATTTCTTTTCATGGAGGCATTCACATAAAACATGTCACCAAAATTTAGTTTTTACCAACTCTGTTTAGGTGCCATAAAGAAAAAGTGTTCAAACACAAGAGGGAGCTTGTCTTCGATGCCCCCTCTGGTTCTTGGTTCTGGTGAGTACAGCAGAAGTGTGTTAGACTAAAACGTGTCTGATTTTATTGACAAAAATTGATACCATTTATATTGAAGATCTTTAGAAAATACCCCACACGTCAATATATTAGATCTCCCATACTACAAACATACCTTGAATGTGTCGTCAACAATTTTTACGCCAAGAGATTTCAAGCTTGTAAACTACAAAATGAATGACGAAGATTATTTGACAAAGTTCAGGTAAAGAAATTAACTGAACAAATTGGTCTGGAGGACCCCTTAGTTCTCTGGTGGCTATAAGCTTTGCCCGCGGCACAAAATTAACCGTTGTTACGCCATTTTTACTCCCTGCATCACACAAGGACACAAAAAACATACTACACAATTCGGTGAGAGCAAATCAGCTTCCAACTTTTGCTTTGAATTTTGACTAAATATAGACTAAACAAGAAGTAAAGCATAAACCACTTTGTCGCACTCAAATATTACGGCGAAGTATTTTTCATGTCAATTAATAACTTAGGAAGTTGTATAAATGACCTAGCATATCACTGGGCACTGGGCACTGGTTCGCGCTCAACAAAATAGGGTGAGTTTAAATTTAATTTATGGAAAAAAATGCCCATGCGTTGATGATTTGGGCATTGTTTTCTATATCTAGAATTAGAAATTAAAAATTAGAAACAGTTTGTATATTATCATCACGCGTTAAAGTTTTATCCAACAGTAATTACATTCAGGAAAGGGGTCAAAAAACCTATTTTGGGGGGAGGGGGTGTCAAAGTTGTTGCATGATGCCACACCTTCTTAAATAACATAACCTTAAAATCCAAAGTAAAGAGTAATTTTATCAAGAGCTTAAGTCTTAGCTGAAGCCAAAGTAATCAAAATGTTGTAACTTACTTCCTTCTTTCTAAGAGATTTAACAATTGAGAATCTTTGTATTCTTGCTGAAGTCTGTAAAATGGACAAATACATAAGATCAAGTATCGAAAGACTTGACTGTAGGCACAATGCTTTCCCTTCTTTAGATCCGCCTCTGTATACTGCTGTCACTTTCGTGCACAAGCTCAAATCAACTATAACAATTAATGTTTACAATCAAACATTCTCTATGTATCAAACTGTTTTCATGTGAATACAGTTTTAAGATACCAACTACTTTTTATGTAAACTACAAAACATTTTAACGCTTTCACACTAAAAACTAGAGTGAGACGGAGGTAAACTGATAGCAATAATGATCACACATCTTTTCCCTATATCATTAAAATATTTGACCGTTTTCCACGTATGTCTAAATATATGCGTCTATCCGAAAAGAAGATAAGGGACAATGTTAACGATCACAGTGATAATCGAATATGAATATGATAAAAAAAATACAATCAGGATTAGTGCTTTTTTCCCAATAACGCCTAACAAAATTCGGTGGTAATTAGTTAGGTTGAAAGAACTTTTTCATGTTGGTAGGGTATCGTGACTATGTGTGGCCAGGGTCTTATCATTCCAATAATTCAAAAACAATGTTAATTCTTAAATGTAAGAGCTTTATAACGTCTTGAGTCGTAAGCTTTTTCTGAGATACGTTTCGAGAAATACTTTTCCAATCGCCTGACGATGAACTCAAGAATGTTATTTCTGTTGCCAATTCAAAAATCAACAGCAAGAACAAAAACAACAAAAACAACACACCCGGAAAACGGAAATAATGCTATTTACGGGACATAGGCAAAAAATGACTTTGAAAAAATCCACACAGATTCAAGTCAATTAATCAGAATACAGAATTTTCATATTCAAGCGTGTTCTGAATTCAGTCTAGATAATAAAAACACGCCAAAACATATGGATTGTAGAGGGCATAAAAACTCTAAAACTGTCGAAGTTGATGGTGAAGTAGCCATGTGAAGTAGTTCAAACTTGATTAATTAGCAATGGTTTTTATGATGCCGAAATTGATCTACAATTTCAATTTCGGCATTGGAATTCACAAGAATATACGAGATAAGATAATACACTGCCGTGACGATTGTGATTCTTCTATAGTAGAAATCCCGGGATACTACATAATTTATGAAAAAGAGGCATATATCAGCAATGTTAATACCATTCAAAGGTTTGTCAAAGTAACAGTTTATCCACGGCTGACTAATATCAGCGAAAGATCGTATACCTGTATTTCAGGTATACGATATAAAATTTGGGTAGACAGGTGGAATTTTATCCCAGACAATATCCAATATACCTACATTTGGGACAAAAGTCAATTTATTCTCAAGTGGTGATTACATTAGCCTAATAATTAGACATAAAATGATAACCCAGTACATGAGCCAGAGTTATTCACTGGCAGCCTGTGGTCGTTGCAAAACACTACTGACCAAGGCAAAGTCCATCCAAATATCGGCCACCTGTACCCCCTGGTCATTTGTTATGGGTTCGTTTCTCCTGCTTTTTATGCGTCTTATGAACACAAGAATTGATGTGCAATGACTCACTTTGTTGATTTGTTTAAGGTCACACATCTAGGTTTTCCACAAGATGTAACAGGCAATTTGCAATCTTCAGCAACACATTGATAATCAAACATGTGCCGGGAGAAGGGGTCTACCACAAGGTAGATTTTATTTGTTGTCTTCTTTCACTGGAAAGACGGGGGTTGGCATAACTTGCCATTGGTTTACACTCAAGTCGATAAGTCACTCTGACCATTCGCACGAGTTCATGTAATGACCACGAACGAAAAGCAGTTTCGAACATTTCCGTCTTCCTAACAAAAATACATATCATGATCAATCCAGCAAGCAAGGTTCCTCAATGAACAAAAATCTCTTTGATTCTTTATATTTTTTCAGTTGATGACATTTAAACAGGATACACCGTATTGTTTAAAAAGCTGTTTTTCGCACAAGTCCTTAAATGGTTAAGCGTTTGCAAACAACATGCTTACCAGCTCATGTGGCTTTGATATGGTGATGTGTACAAAGAGAGATGACGGTGAAAGACTTTCGCCGGTACTCGAAAGCAATTTCACTGTGCGATACCCTAAGGACAAAAAAAACACAATACAATAACATTCATCTGTGATTCAATACCAAAAAACAACTATCCATCGCAGTAACTACATACTCTCCAATACGGATAGAGGGTGAGGGTGCAGGTCCACGTGAGTAAATAAAGATAACGCTAGTAAAAACGCAAGAGGTGAGGGAAAACGGTCCGAGTGCACAAACCTTGTTCTTGAAACTATTGAATAATTTTAAAAAACAAGTTCTCAGAGAAGTGTAACCGATTTTAGATTAAGAACAAATTAAAACAGGTGTTATTTTGACTCTGACTTCGCATATTTCTGTCCAACATCAGCAGCTGTCAAAATAAGCTAAGTACTCAAAAAGCAATTTCAACATTCTCAAGCTCCTTTAATGTACCTCGTGCGTTTTTATTCCGGTCACTCTTTATTATCTCGATAGTTACTTTGCGGCTTTTTTTCGAAAACTTTACTTATATCGACATCAATCCCCTTTGTATCCGCCTATTTTCTCTATCGTTAGTGTCATCCTCATATTCGGTTTAACGTCCATTTTACACGCCAGCATGTGTTGGACGCCTTCTTGAAATTGACTTCCAAGTTATCCTATCCTTCACCAGGTCTCTGCTGACACCTTTTTGTTTGAGATCCGTCCTTATCACTTCCTCCCATGTTTTCTTCGCTCTTCCTCTGCCAGTGGTTCCTGTCACCTTGATTGTTCTGCATCTACTTGTCCAAGCATTCTTGTCCATTCTCTCCACATGACCAAACCAACAAAGCCTCCTATTCTGCATACAGCTGCCAATACTCTCCAGATTCAATCTCCTTCTGAGTTCATTAGAACTGAGCCTGTCCTTTAGACTTACGTTGCACATCCGTCTTATCATTCTCATGTCATTCCGCTCCATGCGGCTGACATCTTCAGCTTCAACTTGCCAAGGTTCACTGCCATACATCATTGTGCTACGTACACATGCCTGGTAAACTCTACTTTTGGTAGGTAATGGCAGAGCTCTGCTGGTTAACAATGGTAGTGTGCTTGATCGTTTTTCATTTGGCATCTTAATGGAAGTTTATTTTATTCTTCACTGTACATTTTTTTCTGGATTTTTATGTCTTAGATTTCAGCTTTCTCGGCCATTCTACTTCCTCGGGTATCTCTTTAAAATTTTAATAATTTGTTTTCTCCACCTAATTTCTCATATCTTTGTTGTTATTCCTAATATGTCGTATTTTCGGTTCTAGTTGGGCTCGAATGATTTCTCAAATTCACAGTTGTGAGCACAGATCTTTGCAGATCTCTCTCGTGTTCTTTTTTCTTTTCTGTTTTCCCTTTTGTTGTGATGGTGTTTGATGTTCTTCCTGAAGGGCCAGTGCTGATTTCTTGTCTCAGCAGCAACTTGTTTGACCTCGACAAAGTTAACCGTCACGGAACCGATGTGTTTACAGGGGAATACTTCTAGAAGGGGCCTGTCAGTTAAGTATTACAGACAGGTCAAAAGTTACCATGAAGTAGTCGTAAAAAGAGTAACCTTGTAACCCCATGTCTAAACTTTGCGATTGGATGCAGTTGAAGGTCGTACTCCATGTCGTCATCATCATCAGTGTGTGATGACAACAACGACAAACTTGTCGTCATCGTCATACACTGCTCAAACTTTAACATGTTAACAAGAAGAGCTCTCCGCCTTTTTTTCTTACTCTTATTTCCTGGTTACGCTGTCTTAAATCTGAATAAAACTGTAAATCTGAAAAACATAATATTTATTCAGAGTGCGTCATTAACAGATAGTTGACTTCGAGTAATCATCATCATCAATGCCACTATAATTTTTTTTAAAAACGTTTTTTCTTATTTTTAGTAATATCTATTATTACTGGTTTTATCTCCGGCTCTTGTTTTACAGAAAAATCAACTAAATGATGCTGGTCATGACAAATGACAACACCTGTGGTTTAATCTCCTCATTCCTGTAGCACTCTCCAACAGCTTCGGGTGGTTCCCAGTAGTGGGTTCCACTACTAGCACTTTAACTTAAATTATTTCGAGGCCCTTTTCCAAGTCTTTCGAAGCTGCAGTCAAGGCTCCGAAAACTTAATGACTAACTTCTTTTTTCCCTAACTTGGTACTTCTTGATTTTCTGCCCTTCTCCGCACATGACATAATACGGACAGTTCCCGGTACCACAGCATCAATAAAAAAACCCGTTAAGGCCCTTGTACACTACTATCAGATCTGGCTTGCTTTCATGACCTTTGACCACACTACACCTGCAATGCTCGAATACAATTTTCGATTGTTTCATTCTAAGAAGCAACTGGTGGCTTGTGTGTATTATGCTCCTCCTTCATGCGCAAACCTACAATAAAGCTTCCAGTGTAATCGCCCAATTCTCTCTATGTGGCTGTCTCACACTCAATCGTTAAATCACTAACGGTTTTCTTGTCTACTTATTAAGTACAAGCATTTATCGGAAGACACCCAGCCCCTTAAGGCAGGCAAAGGGTTTTTGAGACTCCTTTTAATAATAGTAATACTATCATTGTCAACAGTGAAAAAGTAGAATTATTAATTTTATTATTATTATTATTATTATTATTATTATAAATGTTTTTGTTTTTATTAAAATTGTTGTCGTTTTCCAATTTGCTCTTTATTTCGATGTTTTAGTCATAGCAAGCAGGTGTTACCAGCGGTGTTACGACCCTGATCTTTTTAAAGCACTGTATTACGTAATACTATTATTTGTAAAATCGAAATATAAATTTAAACCCTGCGTTAAAAACAGGAGCAGGAAATCTGTCCAATTTTCATGTCCGATTTTCATGACCACTTTTCACGTCCAATTTTCATGTCCAATTTTCACGTCCAATTTTCACGTCCAATTTTCAAGTCCAATTTTCATGGCCAATTTTCATGGCCGATTTTCACGTCCAATTTTTATGTCCAATTTTCATGTCCAATTTTCACGTCCAATTTTCTTGGCCAATTTTCATGTCCAATTTTCATGGCCAATTTTCACGTCCAATTTTCATGGCCAATTTTCATGGTCAATTTTCATGGCCAATTTTCATGGCCAATTTTCAGTTGGAGGCTCAAAAATTTAAGGTCTTGGGGGCTCCTTAGTACTTATGCCCAACAGTAGAAGCAAGAAGGGCATGTACGGTAAAACTTGTATAAAAAGTCTGCCTATTATTCCTTCTATAACCATGCATCTACCCGCAATCGAATCAGAATAAACTTGTAACTCCTTAAAAATTTGTTTCTGTGATCAACGATGACTACATATCCCTATATTCTACAACAGACAAAGCTCTTCCACAAGAAAAATATGTCTTTACTCGGGTGGCCTTCACATACTGTTTTCACCAGGTGACTACGGTATTTCAAATACTGAAAAGTCGATGAAGCGTATGGCATTTTCTGAAAAGGTAAGTTTGAAATCCGACGAAACACGGGGTGCTGACAAAAATAAAAATAAAAATAATAATACGAGCCCTCTGGTTTACTGGGTTAACAAAATACACAATTTCTTTTTCTTTCTTCCTGGACGAGAAATTTAGTTTATTTTGGGAAAACTGCACAGAAATTGGTATTCTGGAAGGATGGAGATGGGGTTGGGACACCAGATTTTCAAATACGCGTTTTTTAAACTTGCCCACTAAAGAAACAGAGTATGCATTGATGATGTTATTAAATAAGCACATGTGAATGAAACCAGAGCTTAAATCAAGCTGTCAAAAAGCTCCATGTACTTACATAAAAAACAAAATGATTCTACGATAATGATAGGAGTTGCTCAAAATGCAGATACGAACACAACTCTTAAAAAAAGGTACGGGAAATACCTTGCTGTAAACATTCCACAGGAAGTGTGTACTGACCGATGAAACCATCCCCGATAAAGTCGTCATCCAAAACAACGAATCTTAGCAGAGCAATTTCTGGAAAATTCACTTGAAACTGAAATGTTTCATCAAAAAGAGGATTGTACCCTAGCGCCGAAAGAGAAAAAAAGAAGAGTATGTAATATGTGGAGTGTAAAGAAAAGATAAAAAATATTTTACCGGGTTTATTTCGACCCCTGTTTTGATTATGTCTCCCGATATAATGGTCATACTTTTCACATGATTTTCAAATTCGTGGGCTGTAAATATACATTGTTGAAAGGGGCAAAGACATATTTTGCAATTAAATGATAAACAATTTCCTTCAAAAAAAAAAGTAACATTTGGTTAGCAATGAAATTGTTTAATCTGGTAACTCTTGAGTTTCACTGACCTAATTATTTTACCAAGAAATAATATTAATACTTGAAAAATAACTTCCTCCATCCTTTACCATTTAGTTCGCGTTTATAAAACAAAACATGTTCGGTAGAGCAACTTCTTGTGTGTAACGCACAATTAGAGAGCCTACAGTTGCAATCGAGAGAGAAGTGCAGCGAAATACGGATCAGAGGTATAGGGTTAGGTGCTTAATAAGCTGATTCCGTGGCTGAACCGAAATAAACATGGGTTTTAAGCACCTTCCTTCTCATTACGTTTGATACAGAAGAATACACCATCGCATAGGTTCCAATAATGCAATACAAAAGAGTTTGTTTTTTGTTTTTTTAGTTTTAACGTCATTTTCCCCCAGCAATTGGGGCTCAGACGGTGCCCTTCACAGGGACTTTGATTTTGGCAGTGAGGAATTTTTTGGCCGGATGCCCTTCCTGACGCCAACCAATGGCTTTTTCTTTTCGCAAAGTTCTAAATTCCCCTCGACAGCTCGGGGAATCGAACCCGGAACTCTTGGTTACTGTGCAGTGCACTAACCATTAAGCCACGGCTCCTCAATGCAATACAAAAGAGTCTGGGCCTTAAATTTCATATAATTAGCATATTTGCAAAAGTAGCATCATATCCCTGTGTACAAGTCGTACTAGCGAACCCAAAATTATTGTTTAAAAAACTTGGGTGAGCCCGATAAATGAAGCTTGAAATTTTCATACGAAAACATGTTTGTTTAGTTCCAACATTTTAAGCTTGGGTAATCTAAGTGTGTATATTAGGATACTATATTGAAATTCAAAGTCATTTACAACTGTTAGGATCTCGAAATACCGAAGGTAAAGCTTTTTAACACACCTTCATAACGTAATGCCGCCAATGTAAGGTTCTAACAGTATAATGTAAATAACATACGACGTAGTTAAACACAAGATTTACATAAAATAATCACAGTATACGGTACCATAAATGTATAATGGGGAATTATGAGAGCTGTACAAATACAATACAAGTAGAGTCAATCAATCTGTGGCAGTTTGCGGTAAGATCGGTACTGTGTAAAAGGTTAATCCCGATTTCTCTGTTACTAAATTCATTACTACTGAAAAAGCTTTATACCATTGTGTGGAATTGTTCGTGTTCGTTCGGATTTGATGTCACCGCTGATGCCATGGATTTCAATATTTACGAATGGGTCAACAACCTGCGCAAAAAAAAAGAAGAAAAAAGAATCAAAGTCGTGTCAATTTCTTCTTAAAACATACTTTTTTTGCTGTCTTAATCGTTTAGTTCTAATTAACTTTAATTTTGGAGCTCGAAACTCCACAGTTTCTTTTATCTGGCTCGCTTGACGTTCTTCTTGAAAATGCACGATGCTGCTGTATCTACTCGGGCTCCTGTTAAGATAACTGACGAGCTCCTTATTGTAGCTATTAACACTAACGGTAGGCACGTTCGGAAACCTAATAAACAATATAAACAATGTGAAAATATTATAGTTGAACCTCAATTCTTCAAACACCGATTATCCGAATTTCGGATTATCCGAACAAGATCTTCCAGTCCGGGTAAATATTTACGTAAAGGTGTGTTCTAACGTAAATGCATGTACATGTACATCGAGTAAGGTGTCGTTTGCTTACGGATAATCAGTTATCCGAACAATCAGTTATCCGAACATATTGCTTCCCGCCCCTCTTGTTCGCATAATCGAGGTTCAACTGCGGACTAAATTTAATCCCACTGGTCATATGGCAAGGCAGGATTGTCCATTTATTTGACCATGTACTTCTTTCAGGTTTTCCTTTCCTTGTATTTATGTTCGCCTCGCTAACTAGCGATATCGATATCGATATATACATAAAAAAGGTAAATGTAACTTGCATTACGTTACAGTCAACCCAGCAAATTTTAATTATTGAAAAAGAAATAAAACCTATTTATAAGTGATTTGTTACCAGTTCTTTCTCGCGGTTAATATTCCTCTCTTCTAAAAGTGATCTCCATGGAAATAAATATCTTTCTCATTTCATTTAATATTGTACATGTTCAATTATAATAATATATCTAACTTAAAATTTGTTGGAGGTGTTTGGATAAGTCGAAAATTTAGGTAATCAGGGATGCGTTGTTCACCCTCAACTGTGCTCCACGATCTCTTGACTACCTCATCCTTAATTGCTTCGCATGTCTATCGCCTTTTTTCAAATTAAATCATCTTTAGCAATGCTTTCTTTCTGTGAGGGTTTTCTTCCAGATTATTATTTAAATCTAATTATTTTACACACTTAAAATCTACGCCTTACACTTTCCCGGCTGGCTATTTAGCCTTTCGCAATGCGCGTCCTAACTCTAATGCCCTTTTACTGAGAAAAAACAGGTACATCGCTAAAACTATTTGTTGGCAGTACCTCAAATCTGGTTACGGTTGCCCTGCATAACAAGTTCAAATATGGTCTTCTTTCTATTAAACCCATTGGGTCTACAATTCTGTATAAATGAATCTTTAACAAACAACAATGTAAAAGGGGCCATTTCATTGAGTTCAAAAATGTAAACTTCCTTCATATTTACAATCGGACGAGTGGTTGTAAAACAATAGGTCCACCTCGCCTTTAGAAGAAAAACCAGCATGTTTTCCGTGGACTTTAGATGAATAACTCCGAGATTGTTTTATTTACAGATAAAATAGCATTCCTTCAAAGGAAATGTTTGACCAAGCGACTTTTTTCTGAACGCGAGAGCAATCAATCAAGAGATCACTGTCACTGTTTCCAAGGTCTATTATTGTCAGGGAATTGTGGTAAAATAGGCATAATCTGGCCATTCCTAAATGTTCATCAACTCAAAACTGTTATTACACGAGGAATAGAAAGGGCTACACTGTTAAGTCCGTATAAAATGTCCCCCGACTGTAAGAATAGCCATTTTTCTGTTCGTCAAAACAGGTAGTTTGGTAGGCAAATCTTACAGCTACACAGTGACGTAACAAAAGCACAGTTTACTGCAATAAGGGACAACTGCTCGTACACAAGGAGGAAGCTATGACAAAAATGGGAAGTCATAGAAATGTGAAAACCCATTTATCCTGGCCTGCAGATTTTGGATATCAAATCAATGACAACATTGACCAGTAAATTTCAAGAAGTTCACGACTGCGCAAAAGGATTTTAACCACGTTTCATATCTTGCCTGATATTTACCTTTAAAACATAATCAAAGCAGCTGTATATTACATCAACGGTCAGTGCAATAACTATCTCTGTGTTAAAAATACTAAATGAATACGCCTTCCTTGCTGCAATAATATTTATAGAAGATGGTCAAATGCCTGTGAAAACGTCCAAATTTACTTTCCTCGTTCATTTATTGCAATTAGTTATTACAAATATTTTGTATGCACGTCTGCGTCAGCAATTTATAATTTTTTTGGAAATAAAAATACATCACACTTCAAGGGCAAATTTAGTCCTTTCCTTTGCGATAGGAGTGCGGTTGTGGTCATTTGGCCGGACTGCTATTCTGATGGACAGAAAAAAAAGCAACTCCGTCAGTTATCTTTTATTAGCACTAAGTGGAAGTGCAATCAACTAAACCTATTACATTTAATTTACCGTTCAAGTTATTGAAGGTATGATACTTACATCTCCTTTTGCTGTTGAGCCACGAGGTTTCCGAAGCTGGTATCCACTAATAATCTACAAATTTGATAAAATTTTATCACCAAATAAGCCACTCATTCTTTCTTAAGTTTCTATGGTGTTCGTTTTTTGAACTTTGCTTTTTAATAACAATATCAAGCCTTACAATTCTAAAATAGAAAATTTTAAAAAATGAAAAATACAAATCGGTAAAGCAAATCCAAAATAATCTTGATCAAATATTAACAAAGCGGCTTTTTAGAGAGTACTTAGGGATTTCCTGTCTATATTTCAAAGTTTGTACGCAGAAAAAATAACAGATTTTCTTCTTGACATTGAACACTCAAATTTCTTGTTATCTAATTTATGACCGTTTTTCTTGTCATTCAGTATTACTTTTTGATGTATCCTAATTTATGACCGTTTTTCTTGTCATTCAGTATTACTTTTTTATGTATCCCAATTTATGAGCGCTTGTTAATACTTCGCATTCTTTCTCAAAGATTTACCATGCCTGCTTCCTTCACATCTAAAGAAAATAAATCTGGCTTAAATGCGGCACGAAACAAAAAGAACGGCGAGGTTGTTGTTTACCGAAAAATTAGGATATCTTGTCAAGATTGTCATTAAAGTTAAAGATATGTTGTGGGGAATTCTTCATATGATTTTCCTTTCATTGAGAATCGGCTCATATTTCGTTGACAAAAGTGGAAATGACTTCATAAACCTTTCGACGAGTTTACGGGGCCGAGCAGTGCGTTGCAAATCGCTTTCCATATTTCATCATTAAGTAAACGGAACCAGCTAAGCACGACGTCTTACCTTTAATTGTAAACTCACTGGGCTGATTCCTGCTATTTCTCCTTTCATATTAGGATTGAAGTAAGCAATTTCTGTGACGAACAAAATTACGAAAGAAAATTACGAAAGAAAATTGCGAGAGAAAAATCGAGAGAAAATTCCCTTGAGAAATAAAAAGCAAAATAAAGGGTATACTATTGCTATACTATTTTGAGCTCCAGTCCAGTTATGACATTGTCGTATTGCAGCAGCTAAGTGGAGGACCAAATCCAAATGAAACTGAAAAACAACACAACTCCTTTCACAGTTTATTAGTCATTTTTGTCCTTTCGATACTAGCATTTAAGCGACAGGCTTTGATAAAAAACGCACCTCGACTTTATCTAAAAATACCCTGACAAAAACTACAAAAAATTATCTAAATCGCTACTGGCTCCCATCACAAGCATTAGACTACACCATAAATATATAAAGAAAAAAATCCGTACACTCATTCAATCCGCTTATCCGCCCGTTTGCCCGTCCGCCTGTTCCAGATACTATAATATTCAACAGTTATATCAACTACAAAAAAATGAAAACAATTTTGGGTGTGGAAATAATGAGCAACAATAAAACAATCTGCAGTCTGAATTTCGTGAAAATCTTTAATGTATAAGGGATAAAGAGCAAACTTGGGGCGGGGGCGGGGGAGTTAACAACAATGAGACCTTAAAAACTAATCACAGTAAATAATAAAAATATTCAATAGTTTTTCTGACGCCAACATAACGAAGTACAGTCAAATTCCATTTATAGTGTCCAAAGGAATCCGCAAATTGAATATTCTTAAAAGGTCTTAAGAAAACGGACTTGTGACTTAAACAAGCAAAATTGCTCATTACGCTTTTCTGGATTGAACAATATCAAATTTTTACCCATAACATTTTCAACTGCAAAAGTTACGTAATGAAAAAATCATTAACTGAACTAACTTTTATTAAGCATTTGCCGTACTTTACAAAGACCATTTTAGCCCTTCGCTTCGAACTAGAAAACTCTGTATGCACTATACGCCTTCGTTTCATCAAACTATTTTGTTCTATCTGCATCCAGCAACCACTGGTCTCTGAACTTCTGCTCATACAGTTTTGATTTACCTGCCTTTCTACTTTTCTTTACGTAATACATGTGATACAAACTAATAGACTGACTGAACAAAACGAAGACATTGAGATAGGGACTATATTTCTATTTACAGCGCAATTACAGAAAATCATCATTGCCAAATAACCAATTAAATACAGTCAAACACAGACGTCATTAAAAGTCTTGCCATCTTACACTGAGAGATGGCATCACAAATTCTTTTAAAATAACAGACACACATGTGGATCTCAAGTGGTTACATGAAGACACGACAAACACCCGAACACCTACCAACAGAAACATCTTTTGAAAAAATAATGTTAAGATTATGCCATTATTATGCTAGATTTCAAATTATCCCAGACATAATGCTAAATGATTGTTATGGGTCAAAATTATGTTAAAACCATATTATGCTAGATGACAATATTACTGACATTGACCCTAATGCGGAATTCTGCATAAGCAAAAAAAGGGATTAAAAAATTCTCCTAGATATTAATAGCTTTATCACATTTTGAACAAAGGGCTGTATTTGGAATAATAAGATAAATTTAGAGTTATAGAATTTGGAATTCACCTTGATCATTTGGCAAAGATTAAAGCAGTACAAAACCCTCACTTTTCAGAAAACTTATTCTTAAGAGGGAGAAAATATCGTGGGCGTAAGTTTTATTCAGCAAATGAAGCCATTTCTTTACAAAACAAGGACGAGTGAGTAAATATAGTACTGAAAGATTAAATTCCAAAAGAAAATAACATTGATCCTAACATTGTGTCCTACTCATGTCTTTATATAAATAGATTCTATATTTCAGGACTTAAGATAACTTTATCATATTTTCCAGCCTTCAATTTCAAAGAACTTACCATCCCTAAGCACAGATGGTTTGAGTATGTAACCACTCTTTCCATTCCTTGAAAAAAGTCCTCGATTCAAATCCATAGAAAAGCCAGGGTACTGGTAGTTTAGAGCAACTAACAAAAAATTAAAAAATGCAAAATAGAGATTAATTTGGATTTTCAGGCAAACCGGACAACACACGATACTGTGTAAGATTTTAACTCACGCTTTGGTGAGGGCATGCATGTGGGCGTGGCCAAAAAAATCAATTGGGGTATTTCTTTGCTTGGCATAGAATCCTTTCATATACGAATGTTCGGGGGCTGTTCATCCAAGTTACTGTAGGTTTGATGTTAAAACGTCAGAAGGATTCCGGAATTCCTGAGAAACTAGCTTTCCTCGGTATTTATAACTGGAAACAGTATATTGTCCGTCCTTTACATTACAATGAGCCTGTACTCCAAGTCAAGCAAAGAGAGTGTTGGCACAGTTGAGTAGTAGAATTCACCTCTTGATCAAAACACCCGTGACGTCAACTGGTTAAGCCCTGGACTAGAAATCTGCCTCTTATTACGGGCGTAAATTCAAATCTCACTGGTACCCAATTCTTGCTTGATTTCTATTTATTGCCACGCCCTTTGATTACATACATGAATCTGTTTTTTAACATTTCTAGCACTGCGTCCCCGAAAAATTTGTAAAGAAAGTCAGTAAGATAAACTGTAGGCAGTCTTTCAATTTCAGGGCAGAATACTGGTACTTAAGGCATTTTGAAATAAAGGCAATAATCTTATCCATAATTAGCCAACCCTGTAATTCGTGGATTGACAAAGTCAACAACTGAAGGATTCAACAAATGACAAACTCACTTTGATGTTTTCAACGCGATAAGCACACCAAAATAATGTTTTTGTCACCGTTATTCCTGCTGGTTGTTTGACAGGGTGTAACAAGTAACAGAACGAGTGTTTGTATCCGGAAAAACGCCAAGAATTATACAAAATTTACCATCATCACCACCATCATCAAACCTGTAGTTAAAGGAAAGGTTAATTTACTTTTATTTCTTCTACTAAATATTAAATACAAATACATTCGAAACAAAAACTTTCTCTTCTCTTTCAAAGTAAAGGGAGGAAAAACATTTAAAAATTTGAAAATTCTTGATATCATCGACTCACTGAAAACCATAGATGTAGGAGTTTCATCACGTTATGGTTAACTGCTGTTAACTGATTAATTGCTGCTTTCAGGGAGGGGGTTCCACATAATTGTTGCTTTCAGGATTTTTTCCCGCAAAATTGTTGCTTTCAGGGGTTTTTTACCGCATTATTGTTGCTTTCAGGCCTTTCTTCCCGCATAATTGCTTTCAGGGCTTTTCCCCCCGGGGTTGGGTTGGGCTGGTGGGTTGGGTTGGGTTGGGCTGGTGGGTTGGGTTGGGCTGGTGGGTTGGGTTGAGCTGGTGGGGTGGCTTAGGTTGGGTTGGCGGGTTACTTGATTTTGTTGTTTTTTGGTAACACACAGATAATACCCGTTTAAGCCTGTAAAATAATCAACAATCAAGCCATTCCACCTACTGGGATCAGTTCAGCTCTCTTTTAACCACAAGGTTCTTAAGGCAATTAAACATGTGTAGCATCTAGTTTTAAATTCTGAAACAGAGAAATCAGATGATAAAAAAACTGAGTCCCTTACCTAACTGACATCCACGATTCCAGAATTCTTGTGGGTCAAAATTACTTGAATCCACCCGTTTAGCGGCGGGATAAATTCTACTCAAAAATTTTTTATTATAACATATAAATTCTTCTGGTGATGTTTGACAAAGTCCGCGGGCAGTACTTTCTCCAAATGAACACAGTTCCCAACATTTTTGTTTATCGAAACTAGTTTGAAAATTCTGAAAGCGTGTCGATGTGCAAATATTAACCAAGTCTGATAGTTCCTTAGCAAGTTTTACTTTTTTATTTGCTTCGTTAATTTCACTTCTATTATTCTGACTTCTACCATTACTGTGCACAGAACCGTTTCTATTTTCGTCCGTATCTTTTGACATCCAGACTAACGTATCGTCGTCCTCGCATTCTTCACTTACATATCCTTCCTCGACAGTTTCTGTAAGCTTTTTATTCTATAAAAAAAAGAAATAAACTATTATTAAAAAATAGAACTGGTAAAATACATCCCATCTCAGTGTCTTTTACTAAAGATACTCTGGTGTAAGAAATCCAATTAAGCCAACTTTTAAGAAGCTTGCTTTAAACATTGGAACATATTAGGACGTAAAGGAAAGATAAGCATAGGAAGAAATGAAAAGATAAGAAGCATAGGATAAAATGAAACGATATGAAGTAGTGAAAGAAGTGAAAAGATAAGAAGCATAGGAAGAAATGAAAAGATAGGAAACAAAGGAAGAAATGAAAAGATAAGAAGCAAAGGAAGAAATAAAAAGATAAAGAGCATAGGAAGAAATCCGATAATGCCGCATCCTCACCTTATGATACACAATAGAGGTAAGTATAATAGTCTAAAAACCCTCTCTTTCCTGGTATGATGGCATTATAAAATAAAAAAATATTATACTCAAATGACCACCATGGTAACATTTGATTCAATACAGTGGGAACAAGTAATTTAATTTTTTATAAGTAAATATTACAAACGGTCGACAATTCTTCTTAGTTTCTCAACCACAACAATGCAATCACGCCCCAAGAATTTACTTACACCTCAGTAAAAAATCTTTTTAATATTAAGTAAAACCGATTTATTACAAAGAAAAATGTATTTCCTGTAAATCTACACCAGTTAAGAGGTCTCAGATAAACAAATAGTTGACCGACAAAATTTTTATAGTAACTGCATATTTCGTCAGGTAACATCTGATGATAAGATAAGTGATAGTGAAAACAAAGCAATTTTGTTTTAATAAGTACAATGTAGTTGGCAAAGACCCTTTCGATTCCACTAAATAACAGTATCCAAATCAATTGTTTCCAATACTTACCTTTATTATTATCTTGCCTTTTAATGCCTCTGGTGAAGGCAACGCTGACATGGCCTCGTTCACTGGGTGTGAATAAAGTTTGTCTGAAAAATAGTCAAGTTAAAATGAAATTCATTTGTTGTCGTTTACAAGTTAACTTTAGTTGCTTAACTTCATAAATAAATAAGTAAATAAAAAAACAAATAAATAAACAAACAAACAAATAAATAAACAACTAAATAAATACGCAAATTAAAAGTTCAGTATAACCATTGCCACCATCACGTTAGCAATAGTGGCAGCACCAAACCAACGATAAGTAGTATTACCACTGTCACCACCACTAACATTATCAACACAACTGTCAGCACCGTTATTATTATTATTATTATTATTATTATTATTATTATTATTATTATTATTATTATCGAGTGGTTACACACCATCTAGTGATGGATGGGTGAAAAACCCACATTCAGCGCCCAACAACAAGCCAGGAAAGTTGAATGCAGGCACATGTACTGTAGCCACAAGAGTGAGATAAAATAACCAAATAAAAATGGAAACAGCACTTCAACCTTGCAAGTGGCGCCTCACAACAAGTGAGGAAAGGCACATTGCTCAAGCGGTTGTTGTTGTATGACAACAACTCATGACTACAGCACTCCCCACTCCTAGCCTGATAGCTGACAATACATGGAGAGATGTCTTAGTACTAGCACTAAGTCTGGTATTGCAGCATTGAATACAGACTGGATATTTGTTATTGCCCTGTTTGGTGACAAAAACAACAACGCACAGGCAAAAAGAGCCATGTTGTTATGTATGCCAAAGGGCATAAATTATTATTATTATTATTATTATTATTATTATCATCATCATCAACATCATCATCACAATCACCATTACAAATAACACTACCTAAATAAATAAGGTTCTTGGTCTTCCTTGAAGGCTTTTGCTCCTTCTTACCTGGAGATATATATAAATATATATAAAAACATATATATATGTATATGTATATCTATATGTATATGTCAATTTCTTTCCGGACTGATGCAGATATACAATGCCTGCGCTGATCCACTTTAACGGTCTTAAAACAAAAATTGCAGGAGTGTTGTTGATAAAATCTCTTCACCCTAATCATCCCTTTCACGTACTTTACAAATTTCAACGTGAGGAGGCACGTTACAAGAAAAACGATATTACTCACAATCTAGCATGACGTTACACTATACCTGGACTTATCTTAACACTAAAGCATTCGTCTTTTTAACCAGAATGCCATTAACTGGGGAGTTGGGGGCAATAAACAAAACAAACTCGTACCTCCAAACACTTTAACAAAATATTCAGCCATCGTTTTCTGCTGCTTTACCGAGCAATGGTTTTCGATTGATAAAATAAGCGGATAGCTGTTGCGAAAGAAAAGTAATTATGATCAAGAATAAGAAAAGTTAGAGTAGTTTTCTAACATACAAGTGGGAAAGTCCTCATCATTATACTTACTGTTATCAAAATAATAATCCAAGGGAGATGTCGATTAAGAAGAATAACAAAACTATTGGAATAATAACACAAAAATTCGAAGTGTTTGGCGAAAAAATAACTCAAAGATTCGATGCCTTGATAAAACATGAGCTCGTAACGTTTACTCAAAAATTTAAGTAACTGACCTATTAAAAAATCCTCTAAACCCATCGAGATAAAAAAACACTTGCAACATCAGTAAAATTAAAAATTGCCTTACGGACGTATATAAAAGGGTCGAGTGTAAGGTAAGATATTGAGGTTCATTCCTTTATGAACAAGAAACACAACGCAAAAACGGACACGTAGATCCATATGGCAGCTAACATTTCGCTGCATTAATATTTACATAAAAAATTAAAAATCAGGCATTGAATTTCAGCTGGACTACTTACGGTGATGTTTCAAAGGCATGTGCGTTGATCGCCACCAGCGTATCAAAAAATGTTATCTTGCTGGTCAATGTTTTTCCGTGATATATTACAGGTTCATTGTTTGCTCCATCCCAGCAATCCACTGAAAATGAAAAAATAACCTTATTTATATATACTTCCTAGTATATGACTGAACAACGGTATATGCTGGCCAACATTGAGCCCTGACACTTAAACTAGGTTCAAGTATTACTTGTGCGTACAGCTAGCGTACAAATTAAACTGAATCATGCAAGCTCGTCAGTGGCAAAATTGAGACTTGCCATGTTAAGCTTCGTAACAAATCACAATCTAAGTCGGACTAAAAGACTTACTGGATGCTACCAAACCAAAGTCTGGGCCCCCCATAATCAAATATTAAGATTAATAATTGTTTTCAAAAATGAAACTTTCCCAGAATAATCTTTCTAAAAAACACCTAGAGGAAATGACACAAGGTACAAGAATCCAGGGACCCACCAATTGGGCGTTGGTGACAGTATATACCACTGGTCTGGTCCGAAACTGAAGGAGTTGAGTAAGGCCACATAAAAGAAGGAACTATTACAATGAACCAGGCTCAATTAGCACCCAATCTGCCGCACCTGAGAAAAGCAAGGACAGTGAGGAGGGCAAGGGCAGTGAAGAGGGCAAGGGCAGTGAAGAGGGCAAGGGCAGTGAAGAGGGCAAGGGCAGTGAAGAGGGCAAGGGCAGTGAAGAGGGCAAGGGCAGTGCAGAGGGCAAGGGCAGTGA
>RDPX01000014.1:370048-400928 GCA_003991215.1 Morbakka virulenta | reverse complement strand
CTTGGGCTGTGATATTCGTCTGGTCATTTACGTGTTTAATCTTAGTTTAATGGGTAAGGTCAGTGATGTAGGTAAGGGCAATTATGTGGGTAAGGGCCGTGAAGTGGGCAAGGTCAGTGAAGAGGTCAAGGGCAGTGAAGAGGGCAAGGGCAGTGAAGAGGGCAAGGGCAGTGAGGAGGGCAAGGGCAGTGAGGTGAGCAAAGAGAGTGAGGAGAGTGAGGTGAGTGAGGAGGGCAAGGGCAGTGAGGAGTGTAAGATCTTCGAGAAATCCAAGGGCAGTGAGGAGTGTAAGGAGAGCGGGAAGTGCAAGGAGAGTGGGGAGTGCAAGGCGAGATGCAAGGAGGGAAGCGAGGGTGGAAGCAAGGCAGGAAGCGAGGGGGGAAGCGAGGGGGGAGCGAGGAGCGAGGGGGAAAGCGAGGAGGGAAGCGAGGGGGGAAGCGAGGAGGATTGTAATACTGTGGCACTATCAACCCTTTTTCAAATTACTTCCCTAATATCTTCTTTTCAAGAACGTCATTTTCATTCAAATTTTTCAAAATGGTTGAACCGGCTCGACAGTTCAACAGAAGCATTCAACCAAAATCTTCCAAATAATTACTGAAATATCACCAACTTCTTTTAAAATTTAAACTGCCAGCTATTGTATCCTACACCTTCTATTGTGTAGTGGTAACCATATAACTTCTCACCTTTCCTATGTTCTCATAGAAAATATGGTAACCCCTCATTAGCCAGTGAGACCTTATTAATAGACAAATCTTAAAGTCAAAACACCATTTGTTCATCTCATTGAAAATACATGTAAGTCTCACCTGAAAAATATTTACGTGAAACGTTCCTATATCCAAACGAGGTAAAATGCCTTAAAATAAAAATCTTATTTTCTCGTTTGTTTTAAACGACGCAGACTGTCTACTACAAAGAGATGCGCAGGTAAATCTTAAAATGCCGAACACCTGTCCCGGTGCAGCTTAAAATACATTATGGCATGTACTAAACTTGTTTTCATTATCTTGCAGCAATTATCACCGGATCATTATAACAGCTAATATTTGTTTGCTAAGAGAAATTCCTCACTGCCAAATCAAAGTCCCTCTGAAGGGCACCGTCTGAGCCCCAATTGCTGGGGAAAAATCAATCAATTATTGGTTATTTATGTATTTCACAGAATCGTGTTTACTTTTTATCAGGGCCTAAAATACAGCCTTTTGATTTACAAGTGAGTTAACGTGGATGATAACACTGTTAAACAGTACTTTCCACAACGGGTTTTAAAAAGACGGAGTTTATGTATGCACATGTAAATTAGAAAAATGCAGCTCCTGAGAAGTCAAATAAGATAAGATAAGGGAGGAAACTAACTAAACGTCAAAAACAACCTGAGGCCAAGGGAAGAAAACTTTTGAACGAGAAGCTATCAGCCAATCTATTCAGTTTAATATTAAAACTAAGCAAAGAAATGTTGCATGTTTTATGAAAAATGACCGCAAGTACAACAAAATCATGTTAACAGATGAATGAAAATTCTGTACTTCGAAATTCAAGCACTTAGGCAATGTTGGTAGCTCAATTTCATGAGTCAGCATGGATATTCTGTTGACCCACTGCAACACACCAGAAAGATCATACTCATAACCGGTTCATACAATAAAGAAACTTTTTTCATTTATCACACACGATTGCCAATACAAAATGGAATTCAACTTTGGAAACGGCTGTATTACAGCGATGAAAAACCTATCGTGGAATGGTATGGTTCTGTCCACAACTGTCGATATAACTGGTGCATGAGATTTGCTATTCAAAACAACTTGTCATAAAAAAAACACGTGAAACAGTGAGTGAATCAGTACGTGAATCAGTACGTGAATCAATGCGTAAATTAGTACGTGAATCAGTACGTGAACCAGTACGTGAATCAATGAGTGAATCAATGCGTGAATCAGTGCGTGAATCTATGTGTAAAGATGAAAAAGGCAACGGCAATTAAATCGTCTCGTTATTCTCACAATAGAAAAGCATGCATCAAAAAGCTTACACGAGCGTTTCGTAACCAATATTTAATAGCAAACTTATCTTATGCACGCATGAACTCAAATTTGACACAAAATTTGATAAATAGCTAAATTGTCAGATCGATTTTTAAGAAAGTGTTACCCTGGAAATCAGATAATGAACATCTTCCCTAGTCAGGAATACGCATTTTAGGAGAAAAGCACCTAAATATTTAAAAAATATTGCTTACAAACAGCATTCATGAATATTTAACGGGCGAAATTGTAAATCTATTTTTAAAAAATGGAAGAGTAGTTGATGTAAGCTTGAGGGCAAAGGCTTCATATTTGACCCTTGATTTAAAAACGTAGCAGGAATTAAAGAGCATAAAATTTCCCGATTCAAAACTGGCAAACTGTGCGTTATCGAGCAGCAATATCTGCCATCTTTTCTTCTACACAGTATGTGAATTAAATTTGACGGCATGGGCTGATTCTCATTAACTGGCGTCTTGGTACATTCGAATGACAGCGAAAGTTACTGACAAAAATGACAATAACTATAATTGCAAAATTCAAATATAAGTAATGTGTTTGAAAACTGTTTCAAGAACTACTATGTTTTATTTAAATCTAGGAAATGCTATTTTGATTTAGTATTTAGACATTTTTTTAGCCTTTGATGATATTGTTGAGTTACCACATTAATTCGTATGACTTACCAAAAAGAGTTGGAAAATATTTTTCTGGCAACTAAGGAATGCGATATTATTCACTGAGTTTATCATGTTTTGGTCTGATCACTGATTATTTCAAAAATATTACCACATGATGTTTTTATTTGTACCCCCTAATATTTAACGAGCATCTTTTCTCTTGTTTTAGGTCGTGCAACTTTTATTACTAAAAACCACTACCTATTCCTGCAGTATAAACCCGGGGTAGTGTTGTATGAAAAACACATGGGTTTTTCATACCATATCTTAGTAGCGGCCACAAAAACGAATTGTTTAGGCCAAGTCTGAGAGGCAGATATTACTTTAAGATACGACTTTTATCAATTCTAAGTAATGTTTGTGCCTGTTTGTCGTCTTGTGCTACATATCTACAGTTTTCGCCCCTTGGTACTGCACATGGACTATATAGTAATGCCAAAGGATCAACTTAATCAAACTAAAATTATTTAAATTTCAGACAGAGGATTAAAATAATCAGTACGTGCACTAAGCTGTTGCTCCCATGCAGTGATGTTCCTATTGTTTAAGCCCATCCCACCGATTGTTGTGTTTTTTTAACAGCTTTAGTGGTTATCTTTTGACCTTCAACATTATAGACTATGTCAGTGAAATATTGCTACTGGCGCTTGTCCTTTTCAACAATAACTTTGACTTTGATTACGGTATTGGGGTCATAAGAATAACCTTTTATCTGTCGCATGATTCCATTTCGGTAATTGCTCCATTAAATAAAACGGGTATGAACGATCATCTCCCTATCCTTGCCTAAGCGAAAGCTTTTTTAACTTTTGCTCTTCATCAAACGATATCCGCTCAATCAAAGGTCGACCAAAATTAAGTAAGGGCGTGATCATATAAGCAGGTCACATTTGACCAAAAGAAAATGTCATCCTTTAGTGTCTTCCAAAAGCTCAAAATAACACCGTTGTATTTATATTGTTGTATTTGTTGCAAGCAAAATTTCCGCCAAATAAGGTAAATGTAAGACAAGAACCATTTCACTGGGGTATCCTTAAATGTTTGTAAAAAGAATTAACATATGGATATGTTTCAATTAACATTGTCTTTGTCACATAGACTGCAAAACAATGTATGACAAATATACAATACAGAAAGAACTTGGGCAGCATATAACAGCAAACATTATCATAACAGTGAATTCACCCAATCGACCTCGAGAAACGTACAGGTTGATCTATTCCCTCAATCTCGGAAAAAATTGGCTGAGTGATCGCTCAAGGCTTTTCCTGGTATCATTATTTAACAAGCCAGCAAGAGTAGATCTGTTGTTTTTTGGTAAAAAAAATAACCAAGAGCCAACGTTTCTATACCTAAACATATTTTGGTTGGCATTTTCTCACAATAACAAATTCAAGTCGAAATCTGTACTTGAATTTATCCCATTAACCACCATCTATACCTTCAAAATGAATTAAAACTAATTTCTCCAATTCAAAATTCTACTACCCAAAATCCACAAAATAATGCTGGATGAACTATAGTTTCTGCTTGCTCTTGTCCCAAGCAACAACCTTATTCACCCTATTTAGCAATGACATGGTTTATTCTTTGCCTTGATACATCAAAGAAACCATATGCTATTTCTATATTTTATATCCTATATTCTTTTACACTTTATTGCGTCATCTAACAAATTCTAAATAGTCTCTAACGCCCACTAGTAAAAAATAAACAAAAACATTTCACTAAAACTAGTGCCAATTCTTATCTAAACTGGCAACAAAACGGTTCCAAAGACCTGGCATCCACACGTGACCAACTAAAAAAATCAAAACCAAATAAAGAACTCTGACACAATCAAATGTCTTTGGGAAAAACAGGCGACAATTCACTTCTATGTTTTAACTGATGCTAGATATTGGGTGAGCTTCAATAAATAACCCATCAGAAACTAGTGAAAATTAATACTGTAGCCATCGCTATACTTGTACAACAGACCGAGGGAGCTTCCTTCTTTCATTTTGAAAAGATAACGTCAATTTCCAGCATTCATTAAATCACAGTGTTAAAATGTTAGTATTACGTTATAGTATAAATTTTATTGTTTACTATCCGGTAAAACAGAATGTCGGGATTTTTTCAATGACAAAGAAGTAAATTGGCTCGTTGTTTCCAAATGTTTTACCTACGTTGTTCATTATTTACACCTTTACAACTGCTTTTTGTTATGTTAGTTAACCAACCCTTATTCAATTATATGACCTGAGTATCACGTAAGTGAAATCAACTAGTATATTCACTGGTCTTGCAGATGGAAAATCGAGAATGTCGGTGTTCTGCCTGAAAACGTTGACTGTCGTTAATTTTGAAATGCATATTTTTGTTCTTAACTGATAAATGATTCAAAAACGTTTTTACTGATTTGCTACTACCGACGCGAAATTGCCTCGCAGAATATTTCAACAAAGCTCTCAACGTATAACCTTCGCTCCTGGTGAGTCATCCCTATTGCTATCTATTTTCCTTTAAATTTTCTTAATTGTAGGTTTTCTCCAATCTTTTCTATTAGGCTGTTCATAAAAAAAATTCTTAAAGCTAGTATTGCGAAAATTCATAACACAGACTTCAAACTCGTCTACGGTCTCAAAATTTGATTTAAAGAACAACTTTTTAATTAGCTCTATTAGAAGATTTTTTATATGGAAACTTCTAGTAAAATACATTCCTGTTAATGAGGCCAGTAAAGTTAACACAGTACGATATTGATAACAAAGGCATTGGTCTAATGCAGGGGTTCTTAACCGCGATAACCGTACCTCTTTGGGCGTAAGGGAACCATACCTCTTTAGGCGTAAGGGAACCAAACGTTGAGGATACGAAACTCGATCTTTAGTTACTGGTACTTTATCTGATCCAAATTGCATTTAAGTAGTACGTGAGCTGAATGTGATAGATCCTTGCAGATCCCTGACCTCTGCAAATGTCTGTATTTAGTAATACATATGTACATTTACTACAGCTTTAGCTTATACTATCTATAATTCGAAGGTCACCTTTTGGTGATACAGAACCGTACTGGACAAACAGTTGGAGTTCTGGAAAGCAAACGTTTATGCACTCCAGTTCTAATGGTTTCAACTGGGCTAGTTTTCATAAGGTACTTCTTCGATCACCAGGCAGTTTTGCGGTGCTCATGAGCTTGCTGCAGGAGAAGTTCAAACCAATGCCTTCTAGCTTTCCTAACAGTGCAACTCATAAAAAAAAGAACTACGGGAACGTTGGGAAAAAAGTGAAAGTTAACTTGCAGAAGTGTTTTTCTTAAGACGGCCCTATCGTTAACAGGTAGAACAAGTGGTATGATTCTCTGGACCACTAGCTCGCGCACAGTTTGATCTAACTTATTTCTTTTTAACTAATCTACATTTATGAAGCCCCATTCTAGTCAAGTACAAGGTGCAATGGGCCTTATGTCGAGAAAAGAATGTCTCGAAATGTAGACGTTTATTAAATATATGGCATAAAAACAATTTTGTATCACATCAACCATTAAAAGTGGCTCTGGAAAGTATAGTAACAGGAAGAAGGCCGAGAGAAAGACCAAAGAAGTGATGGAGAGATAATGTGAAAGAGGATAGAAGCTGCTTTGGCAGTTCATCAGGAAGAGACCCTGGAAAGAGAAACCTGAAGGCGGAAGACCCGGGTGGCTGACCCTGCAATGCGGGACCAGTACCCATAAAGGAAAAGAAGAAAAAAAAGATCAAGAATACCTCTAACAAAGGGTTTTAACTATTAAGAACTCTCGCACAATAATAAACAGGAAAAGACGTCTTTCTGTAACTTACATTCCACGCATTTGCATCCATTCGACAAGGCTTTTACATAACCTTCAACACTTGACTTCCCTGCCAATTGGTCTTCCATAAGATACCTATAATGAAAACAGAAAATAACTATGGAAAATATCAGAAGATATCTATATTCCAATACAATATTTCCTCTAATAAAAGCTGCGGCTTTTAAAATTTTAAGCACATTTTTTCCGCTATTTATTAAAGGGCTACATTTAATAGAAGGTAGTGTTTATTTCAAACCAAACATTATTTTGTAATTGAACAAAAATAACTATACCAAAATCAATCCATTATAATTACAAATCATTGTTGATCTTGTTAATCCTATTCATGAAGAATAAATGAGTAGACTGGGCAGTTGTGCATTATTTTGCACACTCTCTAATTTCTTTAATAAATGCCGCTTTACGCTGCGGCGTTTATTAGAAGGCGGAGTTTATTAGAAAAAATACGGTGCGGTTTTTTTTATAAGCAATGACTGGTGACTGTCTGGTGTTGATATTCACTCAAATACACGTCAATGGTCAGTTTATGTAATACAAAACTGAAAGTCAGAAGAAACTAATAGTAAAAACATAGTTTTGGGGTTCATTTGGAATAAATAACCCGAGTTTCATTTCGACAATTCCAAAATCCCGCGAAAGAAGTAAGGGCCATTTGAAATTTTAGAAATGAAACGAGGCATTATTAATTCAAAATCACCCGAAGAAACATGTTATTCCTAAAAATATCAAATCAACGAAAAACAACTCCAATAGTCCTATTTCTTTCATCAACTAAACACAACAGATTTTTCTGACCAATCATATGAATTGTTTACAAAATACTGTATTCTGATTGGCTAGAAATCTATTGTACAATATTTCATGAAATCAATTGCTACGAATTACAATGTGTAATTGACAGAGTGATTACAAAAAAACTAGGGCGATTACAGAATAATCACCCTCACATACGCTTTCTAACTCAAGCCACATGTAATCAGTATTATAATCAAAATTGTAATTTCATCAAATTCACCAAGCACTCCCACCAGGTGCAAAGCATTTTAGAGTTGAAAACCTTTAAGCAAATACCAGTACCTGTTATACTATGTATACACCGACCCAATCACTCCTTTTCCCAACACTTCACTCTGTTGAACGCCAAATAACACTTTGTAAACGGACATCCTTTCAAAAAAGTAGCACAAGGTCATTTTATCCGTACGCTGCTGGAGATGACCAAAAGAGGACGTTCCAGAATTACGATTAAAGATAACAAACCTTTTCAAATTGGCTTTTGCTTCTCGATTTTGCCTTTTCATGCAAAAGTAATTTAACAGATACTGAAATCCTGGCTGGGGTGTTAAAAAAGGTCAGCTACGATTCATGAAATTGTGAGACTTCAAAAACCCAGGTAGTAAATTATCTATTTCTAGAAAGTATTAACCTAGGCATTCTGTTTTATCTTTTCCCGAGATTTCGATGGCCAATATAATCATTACAATGAAAATACAGTATTCATATTTCTATGATCACGGTGTTAATCTAAAAATTAGGGGAAAGATAAAAAGAAATGCTATACAAAACACGCCTCTTCTTTATTATTCTGAATATACTCTTAAAGAAAGCTGCAAGTCCTGTTTGGGTAATCAGTACCTTTTTTTCAGCCAGACTGATTTCAACTTAAAAGACATAAAATCTAAAACAAACAAACTACTTTCTGCAGACCACCTGAAAACGTAAAAACCCAAAATCTTTGAAGTAGTTTGTCACTGTTTTCGGCTTGTTTTTGCTTTGACCCATCTTGCGGGGTTTAACAAAATTTTAGTCATTCTCTCACCTACAACCTAACCAAAGGTAAATAAAAATACGTATTAGTGTTTTTTCGTGCCGTGTCTTTCAACTCGCATATGTGTGTTAAAAAAACAATTTGATATATTGATTTTTTCATCTTGCAGCCGAAGAGAAGTAGCGGTACTGGTAATGGTGGTAGTGGTGTGGATGATAGAGGTGTGGGTGACAGTGGTGTAGGTGATAGTGGTTTGGCTGATAGCAGTGTGGGCAATATTGCTGTGGAAGACAGTGTTGTGGACGATAGTGCTGTAGGTGGTAGTACCCTGGGAGTGAGTACCAGTGGGGATAATCGTGTGACTTATGGTGTAGACGGGGGAGGCGTGCTTCACTGTAGCGTGGATGGTAATGACGCGTATAGTTATGGTGTGACTAGTAACGATGTGAGCTGCATTAGTGTGGTTAATAATGTTGTTGAAACTAGTTATATTGCCAGTGCTCTCAACAGTAGTTGTGATGGCAATAGTGGCGTGGTTTCACTGATGTTTTCAGCACACTTATGTGTATTAACGTTCAAGCAGAAAACGTCATGAGAATTTTTCATGTTTTCTAAAGTATCTCTTGGTGCGGTTGTATGCAGGGGTAGTAGTTGATTTAACAGAATAATAGAGTTTAAAAAAATTTCGAATCAACACGAAGTTTTTCAATGTGCTTGTAATTTACCTTTTTAATTTCAAAAATCTATATCACATTAACGCATACTCCTTGTCGGACGTTTCCGTTCAAGTCGGACATTATATGGTAAGGAATTCTTTTCGGGAGGAAAAAAGCTAAGTTAAAGAAGAACATTAAAAGAGAAAGAAATTTAAAAATTAAGCACAATAAAAAACATGAAGCAACACCGCCTTACTATAGAGAATATTTGTTACTTTCAGGCAGACAATGGAGGGGGGGGAGAGATGGAGGGGTGGCTGGAAGGAAAGACGGGCAGTCTGGCAGACAGGTAAAGACAGACTGGCAGATAAGCAGATATGCAGATATTCAAATACAAATTGGCAGTAGTGACTTACGTATTATGGGAGGCAGCGATAAAATAATGCGCTAAAGGCCTTTTCATATCTTGACAAACTCTGCTGTGTTCAGGATTAAATATGTCACAATCTTTATCTTGGAAATATCGAGTAAGACCTGTATTAAAACAAAGCCGATATAATGCATCACTATGACATGTATATAGCCGCCAGTTGCTTAATAATTACCATACACACAAATTCAAAAATAGTAGATGAGACAAAACAGTTTGTGCTGTATTATCCTGAAATTAAATCGAAAGCAATGCCCGGTTGTCACAATCAAAGCAGCACTGGCCACTTTCAGTTCAGAAAAATCTTTTGCTTCAAACAAACACAACCCTTTTCAATTACCATACCTTTTAAATGCAACGACTGGAACAATAAAGGGCTAAAATATGAGGATTACAAATTGGAGTTTAATCATGATGATTATGTTGTGGATTGTCGTGTTCACTAAAAGAATCAAACCACAATATCAAGTAAATCCCGTTTGTAATCGTTCAATGATCAATACTTTTAAAGGAACCCCGTATTCTAGTTTTTAGCTCCCTGATTTTCTAAAATGATTAAAAACAATTCGAATACTTCTGCTAAACTTTATAGGACACCTTTTCCTTTGGTCGCCTAATTCCACAGGAATACTACACTGACTGTCCCCACTTTTTGTGCTTTTCCGTACTCAAATCATATTGTCCAAAATGTTTCACTGATACAAT
This sequence comes from Morbakka virulenta, assembly GCA_003991215.1. Lineage (NCBI taxonomy): Eukaryota > Metazoa > Cnidaria > Cubozoa > Carybdeida > Carukiidae > Morbakka > Morbakka virulenta. The sequence continues at coordinate 390,821 of RDPX01000014.1, read as the reverse complement.
TGCGGCAATTTCACTTCTACTTCATGGCTGGCACAATTCAAAGTGGAGGGGGTTTCCTAACTTCCTAAATTCCTAAGAAAAAAAGGTTTTTTTGGGAGGTTACGGAAGCCCTGGAACCCAAATATCCGGCCCTGTACTTGTTCAAAAACGCAGTTCATACCGTGTTTCCAGCCACTCTTGTAAAAAAGTGTCAGGCAGAGTTGCAAAGTATACTGTGAACAGTACCATGCGTTTCTCTAATAATCTTGAAAATTCTGATCTTTATGGACTCAGAGGAGCTTTATTATGTCTGGACTCAAGACATGATAAAGCTCTTACATCTAAAGTATCATGCGTCTTAGTACAACTAACTGTCACAAGCACACATATCTAATTAACAATAACAGTCACATATTCTAAACTAAAGTCTGAATTCAATATATAAAAATTCTGCGCAAGTAACTATAAATGTGTAGTAATGGTTCAAATATTCTTTGCTGCATACAATTCCGCATCTTGGTCTTCATTGGTGATTCATTTGCCAAAATGTGAAGAAAGTAGTCAAAAACCTGCTGGAAGTATCTAAAAGCGTCGACGGACGTACAAGTTCTAAAAAAGTCGGCGGACGCACAAGTTCTAAAAAAGTCGCCGGATGCACAAGTTCTAAAAAGGTCGTAGAGAGCTTAGAAGATAACAAAACTGCTCATTGGATGCGCACAATTGACAGCACTAGCATTCGGCTAGGAAGGCCGGGAGCAAATGAAAACCGGAATCACATCGACGAATGTATACTGTTTAACTCCACACTCCTTTACTGTATGGCAGTAAAAAGTGTGGATTGCTAAAGACGGCCCCAAAAGTGTTTTTCTTTGAGAGACCAAAATCTGAGTTCACAAAACTGCATCATCCCGTAGATCTACTGTTAATACAACTAAAGAATTGCAGTATCAAATTAAATATTTCTGTGGGTAGCAAAGATGTAAATGCAGGAGGCGATGTTTACATTTGCGTCCAAAAACGGTAATATATCTGGAATAAAACTAAAACGTTACTGCAAGAAACGTATTCTATCCTGAAGCAAACGACGGCATTAAGTCTTGGTTGGTGGTTTAAAATATAGAATTACCATGAATTGAAGGGAAGAATATCGCTGAACAATTCCAAAATAAAGACTATAATTTTCAAAAAAGACTAGACATAATTCCAAAATAAACAAAGAAAAATTCCAAAATTAAGAAAGTATAGTTCCAAAATAACGACTTAATACAATTTTTAAAGATTAAACCTAAGTCTAAAATATACCTATGACCTCCCCCGTAACCAAAAGAATATGTCTTGCAAAATTTTAAACTATTTAAAAACAAAGAAATGCTTTTAAATCAATGCTAGGTATGAGTGTGGTCAAACGAATATGTGCTAGATCATCGAACTTTTAACAACTAATTTTCACTTTTGTAGTCCCTTGAAGAAAACAGATGGCACAATATGCGAATTAATAGAATTCAGAAGCAGAAAACACTCAGCCACCCATAGTAAATTAATTCCCTTTAATTACCATCAATTCCAAGGATCTGCCTCCTTCTTCCTTCTTCGCTTGGTTCGTATCGATTTACGATATCAAGCGCATATTCTTTACCAGCCCAAGTAAGCTGTGAAAGTAAATTGTACTGCGTATAAGTCTGTCGTGAAGTACCAGATTCGGCATTCCATACCATTAAATAACAAACACATCAGCGTACGGTGTCTGCGACTTGACCGTACACCCCTGTGCATCCCCGCACACGCACATACATAAACACGTACATATACACACAGACAAGTATATGTGTAATATTTCCCAGCATGTGCAAGGGCGGGCATAGAAATTCCTACTTTTGTAATGTATACACATTTTAAAAAATTCGAATTCAGCGAGTACCACTGGTCAATATATGTTATATATATATATATATATATTATATATATATATATATATATATATATATATATATATATATATATATATATATATATATATCCACCTTCAACAGCAGTTAGGTGACTTTTAAAAAAACCTTCTAAAAAGGACACCATTTGTTATATAAGGACGTTTCCATTTTCCTTCTGAAGAAGAAAAATCGAAAAGGCTGGATTTATGTTTGAAAAATCGATCTGGCTAACATTTGAACCTTTTCTGTGTTATACGTTCCGTCCACCTGTAGACTTCAGCAAGATCAACGATATAATGTACAGTCAGTTCCATAGAGAGGGCTTAAAAGTATATACACATAGAATCTCACAGCCACTACGTATAGCTCTTAAAAGTATAAATGTCCAATTTTTTCGTCTTCTTTTACTTTGAGAAATAAATGTGCAAAGGATAGCAAATTTCTAAAGAAAATAATTACAAATTCAAAAAGTTAAAACTAAAACTGTAAAATTAAAATACATTAAAATAATGTTGGGTACAGGCTCATGGATAAATATTTGAGCACGCAGTTTAACTTCAAAAATTAAAACGAGAAGATGTATTTCATGACAATCCGTATCAGTTTTGTCTCAAAGGTTTCAGTACAACTATACTAATCATTGTGAAATTCATTATCTGTCCCAAAAATGCAAGCACCAAAAACCAGAAAATCATATACCACTCCAATCAATTGTAAATTTAATTGCAGTGGTAATCGAAAGAAATATCAGGCGGTAAATGTAATGCAACGTATAAAAAATACTTGTTTTCCTACTTAATTTTCCAAAATAGCTAGGTTTCTTTTTTCTGCGGTGTTTTTTTTTTCAATTAGGCTATGACAGTAGTACCCTTCAGTGGAGCTTTTCTTGTGACAGTGAAGAATTTCTTGGTCAGATACCCTTCCTGATGGCAAACAATGGCTTTTTCTTTTCGTGAAGCTCCAAAATTTTACACCCGCTCGGAGAAACAAATAAGGAGCCTATCAGAGTGCAACTGCACTAAGCACTAAGCCACAGCTCCTCAAAATAAAAAATTAGCTTAGGAAAATAGTTAAAAACAAATTTCTTTATTTAGTTTTAGGATAAAGCCTGATCACTGACATCCCAAAAGCTACGCTACCTTCATGATGGTGATCATGATGACGATATGGAGTAAGCAAAGGATGATGATGATGATTATTATTAATAATATTACGAAATGATGAGGAGGAGGAGGCGTAAGAAGCGCGAGAGAACGGTTAGGAAGAAAGAAAGAGGGGAAAGAGGGGAAAATGGTGAAAGCGGAGAAAGAAAAGGGAGGAAAAGACAGCGGTGGAAGAGAAAGAGAAGGAAAAGACAGCGGTGGAAGAGAAAGTGGAGGAAAAGAAAGCGGTCGAAGAGTAAGAGGAGAAAGAAATTGGGGGGAAAGAAAGACGTGAAAAAGAGAGAGGAGAAAAAGAAAGTGATTACTGAAGAAAAATGAAAAAACGTAAAAGAAGATGAAGAAGTAAAGCAAGTACGCAAGTATGAAAATAGATGAAACGAAATATGCAGATGGCTGTTTTTGCTTTGCAAAAATCCTACACACATTTTTTTCTTATCGTTGGAAATAGTCTATGCTGGCCTTTCAGACTTGTCTTTATGTGTCTTTATGTGGTGCTGACTTCCGGTTCTCTATTCACATTTCTCCCACAACACATGTTCTCTGCTATACGAAAGTAGGGCTCTGCATAAGCACTCGATCATTCTCCTAAAAATTCTTAGGTGGATTCCTAGGCCACCCGTCCAATCGCAAAAACTATAGCTATGATTCCACAGCTAGTCCTTTTTAACCAGCACTGCGTAATCAAAGCGTTGTTACTTAATGCTCTGAATACCTGAACGTGCTGCATACGACATTAGAGAACTGTGTAGCATGAGCAAGATACGTACCCCTTGTTCTGATTCTAAAAATATGATGAGGTCGTCTGTGGTAAGAAAAGATCCATTTGAAGAATACCTAGAGAAAATGTCAATTCCATAAAGCGATTATATAGTTCCATGCAAACACGCAAATGACTTATTGCGCAAATACAAAATACAAATAAAAAACAGTAGCTGAAAATCAAGATAAGCGTGATACGCACTAACCTACAGCAGTTGGAATCATTTCTGGATAGAAGAATGCAGAACAGAGACGGATGATGGCGAAAAGGTCGACAATAAACAGCACGACGGAAAGCACGATGGAAAGCACGACGGAAAGCACGACAAAAAGATGCAAGGAACACAATTTTTAAAAGACCAATTCCAGATAAGATCTTCCAGGACCTGTCCGCTGCCCTCTTTCTAAATTAAATTTAACAAGTTGGTAGAAAACAGCGTTACATAATGGCTTAAATTATTAATATGTTGGAAGTTTTACCTCTCGGACTACTTTTGTTACCATATAAACCAATACAAGACTATATCATGGACATGCAGATTCAAATTATTATTTCTTCAAAAACGGTATTATTAACAGCAACCCGTGTAACTAGCAACTTATCAAATTTCATTTTTATTTTTTTGGTTTCATAGATTTTGTAAGTTTCCTTATCTGATGGTAAGAAAAACTTACAAAATCAGTCATATCTCTACACATACATACACGCGCGTACGGGCAGGGGGCACCACTACCACCTTACACACCACCGACACTCCGAATACATTTAAATGAAGTATCACTATAGCAACTAAGCACTTTGAATGAACTAAGTCGTCAGTTCATTCATGCTTTAACAGAAACGTCTAAAGTTATCCTGTATTAGTTAGTATGACCAATACAAAAGAGAATTAAAACCTGTCTTAAAAACCACTGACTACAGATCCCAAAGTATACACAAAAAAATTCACAAAAACACTAGCGTTCTAGTACTGTCAAGGTCAAATGACCAGCGCACTTCATTCCCGAACGTTCATCTGTATCATGATCTACTATCACATGGTAGCCTAATTATTCCAATTATTCCACTTATTCGCAAATTATTCCAATTATTCCATTTATTCGCAAATTATTCCAAAACCAAATTAACTGGTTATTCTGTTTCAAGAGTGAAAAATGACTAAATACACACATGCCCTGCAACTTAGTATACTGCTGTCATAGCCATGAATGAGCAAACCAAACCAAATGAATGACCACTTTAGGTACGTATAACGTATTATTCGGTACTAAATAAATATCAAACAGGCTGGTTTGTTTGTTCAAAAACGAAAGGAGGTCTTTCACCACTTCGTAAAACATGCACACACACATTTTTGTACATAAGATGCAGCATATAGAATATACAGAAAACATGATACTTACTTTACTAAAAGAAAATACATTTCTGGTCGAGTTGTAAGGTCTGTGTAAAACGATATAAACTCGCTTTCGTTCAGCGCATTCGCTGTCGGATTTGCAGATTTGGCTAACGTTTCCTGTAGAAATTACAAAACCTGATTATATCTAGTGATAGAAGCTCAAAATCAAATTTGGCAATTAGGTTGGGTGGATACATTTTTAACAAAAGATTCTCGCAAAATCTAACACAAAGCTAACACTGTGTATCAAGGAACTCACGAAATTGGTTTTGTGTACAAACCAAACAAAGTTTACATAAACTAAAAAAACCTATTTATGTGACTCTAAAGAAAATAATTTAAGTCACGACAATCATTTCAATACTTCAATTAGGGAGGGCATAGAAAGCCTAGGCACAAGATGGGGAAGGGGGCTGAGAGAATTGGGAGAAAGGGAGGAAAGGAAAAAGAGATAGAAGAGAGAAAAGAGAGGAAAGAAAGGCAAAAGTGGCAAGTGATACAAGAGATACAAGAGATATAAGAGATATAAGAGAGACAAGAGAGACAAGAGAGACAAGAGAGACAAGAGAGACAAGAGAGGCAAGAGATACAAGAGAGGCAAGAGATACAAGAGAGGCAACAGAGGCAACAGAGGCAACAGAGGCAACAGAGGCAACAGAGGCAACAGAGGCAACAGAGGCAACAGAGGCAACAGAGGCAACAGAGGCAACAGAGACAAGTCATGGAAGAGACAAGTGGCCAGGGGTAGCAAAGAGGGCAAGAAAACTATTTCCCTTGTTCTTTATTTCACAATTTCCTGTTTACAACTTATTATACATTTGATGTAAGAGCTTTATGATGTCTTGAGTCAGGCTGACGATGGGAGAAGTATCTCTCGAATCGTAGCTCAAAAAAGCTTACGACTCAAAAAATGATAAAGTTCTTACATCTATGGCTTCCTCTCAGAATTTTCAAGGTTATTAAACATTGTTTATATCATTTTCTGTTTGCCTACTTAACAATTTTGAAAAACCTACATTTGCTTGATGTTTTGATACACCCTATCTTCCTACTATTCAGCTGTAATTTAATAAATCTTTAAAACAAACGTTACAAACAAAACACTTTACTACCCATCCCTATATAAAAATACAATAAACAATGATTAATTGTGAAACTTATCAACATGAATAACCGAGACCCAAACAAAAAAAATTAAAGGAAACTATTGTGGTAAAAAGGAAGTCAACAGGAAGGATCAAAACAGGGCTTGGGGAGAATCATAAAAAAACATTGTTTTTCTAATTGAATAAAAATAAAATTAAAAGTACGAGAAAAATATACAGAGAATATCAGTGATTCATTGAGAAAAAGATATTTTGTACTGTAGTTTAAAGTCTGACCATAAGTCAGAAAATTTGTATCTTACTGAGCCTGTTTTTCAGTGTTGGTTCGTTAACTTTTCTTCTGCCTTGTGTGTGTGTGTGTGTGTGTGTGTGTGTGTGTGTGTGTGTGTGTGAATGTGTGTGTGTGTCTCTCTCTCCCCCCCCCCTCCCTCCATCTCTCTGTCTGTCTCTCTCTCCCTCCAACTCTCAATGTCTCTGTCTTTTCTACTTTTTTCAACATATAAAAAAATGGAATGAGCTTTTGTTTCAACATGAAATATTGTTCTTTCTCAGTCCTAAATTTTCACACACTTCAAATTTGAAATAAATCAAAATGAAAATTCATTTTTACAAATAACCATGTATGAAATATTAACAGTATAATATTCACGGACAAAAACAGTATTTTAAACAGCATTTCAAGTCATAAGAATGCAGGATTGGTCGAGATAAAAAAAAACAAGCAAGAAAATGACACATGCAATTAAAATAGATACCTGAAATTTTTGGTGAATTATGTTGGGTGGTGCCGAGACACGTAGTTTTTTCAAAACCTGTACAATTTCCTTCTCATTAAGCAGTCCTATTTGCTCCGGATCAGCTAAGCTGAACTGCTGTATCAACCATGTAGGTTCAAGTCAAAGAAAATACTAGACTGTAACTTTGTAAAAAAACAAAATCTGAAACAAAATATCTGTATGTAATTACGACGAAAATGTAGCCAATGGGATAAGTAATAATGCCTTGTGAACGAAGGTCAGTTAGGGTATTATCCTCATTAACTGACATTTCCAATTTTGCTACTTATTAGCTCAATGCAAAGAGCCTGCCGTGAAACACTACATCTGAAGAGTACCAATTAGAAAAAATCAAGATGTAACTATGACTGTACCATCGCAAGATCTTCGTAGGGTGAGCTCGTAGGGATACCATGAACTGACACTAAGCAAAACTGTATTAGCCCCTAAACCTTATCAACCACCACTTAACTAAGGCCTACTAAATCACCACTTAAAAATTGACAGGTAATCCGGATATATGGTAAGCACGAGAGTGAACCACTACTTATCACGTCTGATCATCACGAAACTCTGTTCACAAGCAACCCTAAGTAAGTTGAAAAATTAAAAAATAGAAGCTGCCAGATCTGGGAATGAGCGATCAGAAATAAAAGGAAATGCAATGAACGCTTGCTGAGCAATAGACTGCTTTGTAAAGCCAATAAGATTTCTCTAAGGGAATCTCAAATGCTCCCTGTTGAAACGAGATAGCTATAAAGTGGTCTTTAATTTTAACATTGGTGTGACTTAACGCCTTTTCTTCGACAAATACATTCAATTATCTTATTTTAGGTCAAGTAAAGACCAAATAAATATGCAAGAAAATAAACCCACTGCCTATCTTGGGGTGATGTAGTGAAAACTTGAGATTCTTATATCACTGCAGGACTCCCAGATTACTCTTAGGAAATATATTCAAGGTCTATTGATATTTATTCATTAATCTCAAAGTATCTTAGTACAGTCAACATTAACATTCCTCCTTTTTTTCCCTTGAGCTTGAAAATAGGGCTTGTTGTGTTACCATAAGACGATCCGTTGTACCAGGAAACTCGATCTGTCACTGCGGCCTCCACTCCCTTCTCATTCTCAGTCCATCTTCAGCGGTATGCTTCCATATTGTCAGTTGTTGTTCTTTAGGTCTTCTTTCATTGACCCTGCCCTTGATAGTTACCTTCATTCCATCTTTTTGTATCATCAAGCCAATGCAACGTAGACTTTTCTCTTTCTTTCGTCATACGACCAGCTTCTTTCTCGCTCCGATCATGCTTAACACCCGACTGCTTCTTTTCCTTTCCAGTCAAAGCGCATAAAACAATTTTTGATACGATCACAATTCAAATGCGTAAATTGTTTTACCAACCATTCTCATGCTGGTTCCATAGCCATATAGTAACTCTTAAAACTGCCTTTGACTCAACTTAATTTCAAAGCTGTACTAACAGCTTTTGCTTCTTCAACCCGTTTTCACTATATTCAATAACTTCCGCATATTTCAAAGTATCTTCTTAAATTAAAGTTACAACTTTTAATCAATTCTCCATCCCATTCCAACTGTTTAGTTAAGGTCTATTCCTTTCTAAAAACACGATCTTAATCTTCCGAAAAATTAGTAGCAAGTTTCTTTACTTGCTCGCTCCTTTCACAGCCTTCAAGCTGCCAAGGTCAATGTAATAACTACAAAAGGACATGGAATAAAAAACAAATATTTTAAATTAAATATCAAGTATTTTAATGAGTTACTACGTTTTAACCACTCTAAAGAACCTTAGCAAAGGGCAAATAGCTTCGCAAACACTGAATTCATTTTTATGTATTCACACCTGACCTGACACTTTTTGTCAATAGCACAAGCAATAATTAAGAAAGGATATCTCTCCCGCATGTCCTGATCTTCGTAGCTTCTTCCATTTTCTGTAAAAGAAATAAAATTACCATCAATAGGACATTTTTAAAAAAAAAGCCCCTCTATCTGAAAAATACAAGATATTTTTTAACACTGAAATCCACATTCAGCTTCAAGGCGAGAAAGAATAAGAACTTATCTGGGAGTGTTTGCAGGAAGATACTGAATGATCTAGAAAGTAACAGAAGGATGACATGAACACGTATGCAAGACCAGAATAACAAAAGGCAAGGTTCACAACTGAAGAGAAGAGGAGACAACATGCCTCCAATAGTGACTCCAATTAAAGTGCACGTAAATATGAAGAAAAAAGAAGTGGATTACGAAGTAGCAAAGGATGAAAGAGCTAAAGATAAAAAACAATTAAAAAGGGATGAACGAGAAGAAATACGATGATCAAAAGAAAGAATATGACGAACTGTAGGAGAACAAGCGCAAGGACTGGAACAAGAATAAGAAGAATAAGAAGCAAAAAAAGGAAATTATTCTACCGGATCGAATTATCAAAACTAAAATACTAATGTTTTCACCAATTTTGTGTTAAACATGGGTTAATAAGTAGACGAGAGCTGACGATATTTCAAAGTTTCCAAGTTGTCCTTTTCCTTTTCTATTCTTAGTTCTACTACCAAACTTTTCACTTAATCAGAAAATCAGCCGTCAGAAGCAAATTCACATTGTTCATGTCAAAGACGTATCTCTTAAGATCTAAAAAAACCTCGTTGTGTGTTTTGGGTAACATTGCGGCTACCCTGGCACCGCATTACTATAATTGCTTTTGAAAAAACAAAATCACGCAACACTAGCACAAACGAAGTGGTTGCTTATCATGCAAACTCTCCACCACTTAATAAACAGGCTCAAAGTTACTGCGTGTTTCGTATTATCCTTCCTATCGAGCAGATAATTTATCGAAAAGCTTAAATAATTTTTCTGGAAGATAGCAGTATAAAAGGTGCCTTCCAAACTCTACCCAACACTATTTCAGGCCAGGAAGCTTTGCTACGATCTCTAGAATCTGTTAAACATAAAGGGTTTTTCCATACAACATACACGTTCTAGTTGGTCCTAACTAAGCTAAGACTTAATTTTTTGCAACAAGTATGTTAAGATGTCAAAAGCTGCCGTGAATTGCGCAATAGATAATATTTCACTTAATAAAACATTTGTATGACAATGCTGTTGTTCCACAAACTTCCTTTGTAACTTTAAAATGAGGCCGAATTCTCGTTTACGAAACCAACTAATAAATAAAGTTAACATCACAGCCGAATATGTATCAGTCATTCTGTTTACATGAGTGCCATGATGGTGCCCTTACTGGGGAGCAATGGGGGAGGCAAGCGTTCCCTCTAATAATTTTTAAAAGAGTAAAATTCTAAAGCAAAAACCCTTTTTTCAACAACAGCAAAACACCACACTTACTGCAGTGCCATTTATCATTTCTTGTGAGAGGTTTGCTTCTATTCTTTTTTCAGACACTCCACAAGAACTTTACCTGCTTCCTGAACTTCCGGTGTGTTCACCCTGAAATCAGGTTGGTCTAAAATCTCTTTTTGCCACTGCCAACTTCCATTTTTCAAACTGACCATTCACTTGTTCTTCAATTTTCCCTGCCAAGACTAAATCATCAGCAAACAACATTTCGTTCTTTTCAAATTATTTATTTTGATTACTTGTATAACCACAGTTTTAGCCTTCGCCAAATTCAGGATAACTGCCAGGAACAGAACCCACCATTATCTGTAGTATGAACCGATTTCACCAAAGCTTTTGATAAGCTATCGGGAGAAGCACTCTATTTAGTGCTAAAGAAGTTTAATTGTACTAAAAAATAGTGAGCCTTATCAGACCCCAAAATGATGGCATGGAGGCTTACGAGGAAGGGCAACCTCCAACAAGTTTCAGGTAACAAAAAGTGTCAACCAAGGCTCTGTGCTGGCTCCTGCACTATTTTCAGTATACCTCAGTGCAATGATTAAAATTGCTCTTAGAAATGTAAGAAAAGAGACCACGCGCGGATAAGGCATCATGCTAACCTGTCCAAGATCTTCCATTTCAAATCCAGGACATGTACCACAAGCTAACTTGTTAAAGAGATGCAGTTTTCAGGCGACAGTACCTTGGTTGCTCACTCTTTGAAGGTACGTGAATGCTTGTAGGTCGATTTGCTAGTGCTGCAGCTCAATTCATTTCAAAGATATGTATATATATAAAGAAAACTGAGTGTATTAACCAACGTGTGCAACTGTTCAGCTCGCCACTTGTATCGAAGGAAATCACCATCAACAACGACCCCCTTGTTCGGCGTACTGATTTCAGGTACCTGGGCACCACCGTCGCCGCCAATACAAAAATATTGAAAAAGAACTTCAACATAGTATGGAGAACCAAGCGCTGGTTTTGTTAAATTTTAGGATCGTCTGTTGATGAGCAGACATTTCAGTCATAGCTTAGTCCAAAGTGCTTTGGGTTGTGGTATCAGTTTTGCAGTATGGACCATAAACTTGCACCTTCTATCGCACACATGAACAAAATTACTAACAAAAAAGGTCACCAACGTGAAGGCCTCCTATCAATGGCAGACAAACTAATCGAAAATGGCCTCAGGTGGCTTGGTCACGTGTAAAAAATGAGAAACGGGCGCCTACCAAGACACTGCTGTACTCACAACTTCCCGTGGGTAAGCGGGGCCATGGCTGACCGAAACTAAGATACAAAGATGATGCAAAATGAAACATACGATGGGTATACTTCGATACAGAGAGTTGGCAAAGGATTGCAGAAAACAGAGAGCAATAGTCATCAGCCATAGAGGAAAGGTCAAATGTGATCAATGTCAATAAAAGAGAGAAAAATATATATATATATATATATATATATATATATATATATATTTATATATATATAACTATAGTTAATGGATTATCATACGATACAAACGCAAATGTTGGGAAACCTACACAACCACGCTATTAATAGTCAACAGCATGTTAACAATATTACCTACGCTGCTTTAGAATCACCACATTAAAATCGCCGAACGAAATCGTACTCATTTTTCTTCTAATTTATTTTAACAATCCTTGCTTGCTCACGTTCAGATTTTGGCAATCCTATATCGATGGTCATTCCAAATATGCGCTTTGCCTTCCGTGCACTTTGCATCGTGTGTATATTGACTGACGTACGTAAAAGTGTGAAAACGTAACAAAAAATAAAATAAACTAGCATCCACAGTTCCACTTACCATCTCCAATTAGCAGTCGTATTCCAGTAATCCAAATATTAGCGTCATCCGGGCATTTGGCAACTAAGTCTATCGAATCAAACGTAGAACCGACGATGATCGAAAAACAGCATGCATCGCTAAAATCGGTCCCATATTCGTGGAAGATAGAGGTGTGTTTGCCAGCTCTTATTTCATATATCATGTCGGCCGGTACTAAAAAGTAACAAGGTATTTTTTGAACAGGTGCTATTTCACTTAAAAATAAACATTTGTTTCTAAACAGAAATACCTTTACAAAAGAACAACCGGGTCAGTTAAAGTAGATTGGGAAACACGATCAACGTGGGCTGCCTCAGTTGCGAGAGATCTTTAAATTCTCTTTGATAATCCACATTTATATCTACAAGGAGAGTCTGCCGGTTTTCCATTCGTTACATTAAAATTTCAACCAGTCAGAGGTATTGAAAAAAAACCCCTAAAATTTTATATTTGTAAAATTGGCAGAGTGCTCTTTGTTTGACTTGTTATTTTCGAAATGATTTTATGAATTTATTCGACTTTTTGTTTGTACCCAAGAGATTTTCTATAATTGTTGCCTGTGAAATTAAAGACTGAAGGCATACTATTGTACTCTTTTGGCTACAGGAAGATATGGGAGATAAAGCAACCCTTTACAATGTACCATCATGCTGTGGAATTTATTTTCGCGTTAATGTTCCGAGTTCGCGATTAAATCTGCCATCAAATGCATGTTTACACGAATATCGACCAGAATTTATCATTTTTTACCACTAACAAACTCAAACAAAGGCTATTCTATTGAAAATATAAACACATACAAGAAATGGCTTTCTACGAGAGTCCCTTTATTAAAAACCAACTTGAACAACTGGACGACCAATCCTACAGTTTTCCTTGTCAAAAATTCGTCATGAGAGCCAAGTGTCACAAAGTACCAGCGTAGTCATTCGGTGTTGTAATCACCCCAAGACCATATCAACAGCCATTGATGAATTTCAATGTTATTAATACCAAACTCTTTTTAAGACACATCATTATTAATTTATTCTCTCTACTCTTTTTCAAGACATTTTTACTCCGAGTTGTGTTTAAAATAACTAGGAAATAGATGTCTAGACCAACAGGTGTGGAACGTGTCATCCCAACCAATTACAGAAATCTCGGCTTTTCTGAACTGCACCGAACAATGGTGCTTCAAATAGAGTTAATTTCATAATTTATTTATGCTCAAAACTTATAAATGGATATCTTACTTGAAATATAGTTAGTTACAAAAATACGACTAAATCCCAAATGCTTGCAGTTCGACAAGGAAAAAACCGGTATACTTCACATACAAATTGGATACATACTGTATTATATATATACAATTGAACAAGAAATAAAAAACGTATGTGTGTCCGTGTGCGCGTGCGCGCGTGTGTGTGTGCATGACACAACCAACTTTGGTTTTAATCGAGAGTCGGAGTTTTTACCGGGTGTTTAACGAAATGGCATTCACAAAATTTCACAGGCGAGAGCAGAAACATTTCTCACTTGAAATTCTACATGTAATATTGTTGTTCTCGCTCTGACCTATAAACTTTACTAAAAGCCAGAGTCACGTTTCTCATGAAAGCTAAGCGTGTGGCATCAAAGGAGCTGGTTTATCAAGCTGTTCAGGTTGGCCTCGCGGTAAGAAGGCAGCGAGGGCGCAGCAGGTGGCACTCTCGACAAAACAGCTTTTTCCTCAGCCAAGCTTTGCAAAGTCAGGTAAATCAGTCGGGATCGGGAACTCCGTTAGAACAATAGATGTTATCCCTTACTTAACCTGACTTACCTGGCCCATGTTACATGAAAAATACAATGAACATGCCATTCCTTTACACAAATTAGTTCAGGCCATCGACACCGCTTTTGCTCCTCCCCTATCTCCTTTCTACAAACAACTTTCTCACATTGATATTTCTCGTGTAATTGCTATTCATTCTTAGAATACCGTTTTTCTTCACATAGCCTACTTTTTTAGCCTTTTACGACACTAAATCATATCTAAATTATAATTACTCAACGTAAATTAAACGTAAAGTAAACATTTTGTCTCAATATTTTGTATTATCGTTTCCTTGAACAAGCAACGGATATATTCGTAAACAACACCAGTATGCAAAATTTCACAGCCGCCAATATGAAAGGAAATATCTGCTTGTGTGAGTAACATCAGTTTACACTTATATTCTTGAAAATATAATACGGAGATTTTGAAAAATATAAAGTTAAACAAATGGGTATTGTAACCTTTACGAGAGGGAGGATTCAAGTCAACCCCCGTCTACTGAAAGTATTTGTCGTTCCATCTGAGCATCAGCATTCTAATAAATGAAGATGAGGATAAGATAAAATAAGCAAGTAAAGCAGCTGCCAATAAGGGACACAGGTATGTACTTCTTATTTTCGCAGTTGCGCAGGTGACAACGTCAAACGCCAGTTAGCGCAACAGATTATCCAGATACGGTTTTCTTCTTCTTCTTCTCCTCCTCCTCCTCCTTTGTGGCTGTTGATCCCGCATTGCAGGGTCAGCTGCCCGGGACTTCCGCCTGGGTCTTCCGCCTGGGTCTTCCGCCTGGGTCTTCCGCCTGGGTCTTCCGCCTGGGTCTTCCGCCTGGGTCTTCCGTCCCCAGGTTTCTCTTTCCAGAGCCTCTTCCAGATGCACGTCGAAGCAGCTCATTCCTCTTTAACATTATATCTCCGTCGCTTCTTTGGTCTTCCTCTCGGCCTTCTTTCTGGTACTATACTTTCCAGAGTCACTTTTNCAGGGTCAGCTGCCCGGGACTTCCGCCTGTGTCTTCCGCCTGGGTCGTCCGCCTGGGTCTTCCGCCTGGGTCTTCCGCCTGGGTCTTCCGCCTGGGTCTTCCGTCCCCAGGTTTCTCTTTCCAGAGCCTCTTCCAGATGCACGTCGAAGCAGCTCATTCCTCTTTAACATTATATCTCCGTCGCTTCTTTGGTCTTCCTCTCGGCCTTCTTTCTGGTACTATACTTTCCAGAGTCACTTTTGCTGTGTCTTTTTTCTCTCCTCCTCGCATGTCCGTACCATTTCATTCGTTTCTCCTTGACCTTCTCATTGATGTCACTAACTCCCAAACACCAAGTTATGTGTGTTGGAACAATTTCGTCCCATCCCATTCCATTTATCCCTGTCCAAATTCTATCTCAGAAAAAAAGTAGAAAGAACCAGTCAAGAATTTCAAAGGCACTTAAACCAAGCCAGTGTTTACATTCTCTCAGTCATTCACAATGCGGTTGACAGTATGACATTTTAATTCTCTCACTTGTGTACAGTTTGGCGCAAGACTTATTTAAAAGCGGTCAAGAATTTACTTTCGCTCACCACAAACCGTAATAATTCAAAACGCACCCGACAGTAAAAGATAACATCGTTAAGGCCTTAAATAGATTTTAAAAGCCAGATCGTTGTATATTGGAAAAAACATCATCGCTCACCTCAAATCGTGTTTCCTTCACCAATATTTCCTAAAAACAATTTCAACATCATTGGAACAGATCAAACACACCGCCTATCTATTAAAGATCAAGGCAAATGCCGTAATTTCCCTGCCTTGTATTCAAATTAAAAATTATGTATTTTTTCATCCAATCAGCCTGAAGAAAAGAGCGAAGCCAATTTAATAAATAAAACAAATTCGATATTCATCAGTTTTGCTGTTGTTGTATGAATGATGGTTTCATCACTCCCTTGATTATATCCCAGGAAAAAGTGGAAACTTTATCAACACCACTGGTGTCTGTCGGTAATTTTGGTAGGTTAACTTAAAATTGTGAGTGGATCATTGCTCATTCAGCTAAGTTTTCCTGCTTTCCAAATACGTCTACTTTTCAAATTTTGTCAAATTTGCAAAGATCAATGCTTTTTTCATAGCTTTAAGCCTCAAATATTGAGTAACGAAATAGTATTGCTAGATGTTAAAATTTTTTGTAAATAAGCCAAATTGTTACTCTCTAGAACTTTCTATTTCCATTTTTTTGATTACTGAAAAAGCAAATATTTCGAGGTATTGCTTCTTAAAATTAGCAATTCTCAGGGGAAAAGTGTGAAAGAGAATAAATTGTAACGATAAGCTAATAATAAAGATGGAGATAATGAAATGAGCACACAATAATATTGTTTTTTCTGGTGAAATTTTTCGATATTTACTATCATTTTCTAAAATGAAATTAAAATAATGTTAAAATTAACAGTCATTTGATTTCATCATCACAAAACAACACAAACTTGTCCCAGATATTGTTTTGTGGGTAGGTTTTACTACCATCACTGAAAGAACTTAATGGTAAGAGTTCTGTTCCGGTATTCCTCTTTTGTGTTCATCTGCGGTTTCAACTCCTCAATGTACAGGGTGGACCATAAGTCCGTACCCCCCACCACCTCCTCCCAAACTCGGTCCCTAATGGGCAAACGAATTTTGCTGGTGATAATATTTAACTACTACAGCTTTTATACATATTCAGGCTTTGCGTGTGATTCACACAGCAAGTTGAAATACGACACCTTCACGTCTACGGCTCAAGACGAGGATTGTAAGCCCCGTATCATATATTGGTTCCATCAGTTACTGTTCTTTATATCGCAATCTGAGTTGTGCATGAGTGCAACAAGCGTAATGGATACGAGCCCATACACAATCGAGGAGCGTGTTTTAATCAGCGCTTGGATGCATGAAAGGCGAATAACAGGCGAATAACAGGCGAATAACTGGGAGGTACGGACTTATGGTCCACCCTGCAGAGTGCCTCCAGGGTGAGGCAGTAACCTTCTTCTCATGCTGTTGTGTCAAGAATGGTTGTGGCACCGAGATTAAAGGACGCGCCACATTTCTGCATGTGTTTGCTCACTGGCGACGATGGTATGTTGTGCTCCTTGAGTTTTGTTTCGGTTAGTAAATGATAGTAAATATCGAAAAATTACACCAGGAATTATTGTGTGCTCAATTGATTATCTCAATTACACTGGTAGCCACAATGTACCTCCCAAAATAAACTTTTTTTATTTTTTGTTTGTTTGTTTTAACGTCATTTTCCCCCAATAACTGGAGCTCAGACGGTGTCTTTCACAGAGACTTGAATTTGGGGGTGTGGAATGTCTTGGCCGGATGCGCTTCCTGACGCCGACCAATGGCTTTTTCCTTTGTGAAGTCCCAAAGTCGCCCGTTCGAGGAATCGAACCCGGAACCTCTTGGTTACGGTGCAGTTGCACTAACCATTAAGCCACGGCTCCTCTTCCCATAATAAACATATCCGTTAGAATATTTATTCTCTTGGTTAAAATCTTCCCTTTCTGACGTTAATATTTTTAACATACTTCCGAGGGTTACTGAGAACTTTAACAAACCAAATTTTCATAGTCCATCACTTCAATGCGAGTTTTTTTCGAATTTTGAGTGACTTACACAATAGAACTGGTGGCAGAAGATGCATTTTCATTTAAAGAGGTTGGGTTTTTTATCAAGGGGGATCGAGTATTTCATTTCACTACTCAGGCGGGGATGTGCCGATCAAATATACTGAAAGTAATTCGCGTCTTTATCAAAACCTTGACAAATTGCTTCTGATGTCGCGGGATGATAGCCAATGGTTTTAATAAAATGCTTTAATTTCCCTCTACAAGGGTAGTCCACGGCTCGTTATCATGTTTTCTCCCGAAGGGATAAAACATGATAAAGTTCTTTTTGTAATTTTGAAGATACCTTTTCAAATTCTAAGAGAACTCGAATGGTTGTTAAAACCACGCATCAAATTATCGATTTCAGGCGTGTTATGGCATGCATGAAAAGGCAGAGTGTTCAAAACTAGTCTACCGTTTTTCTGCAAAAATAAAAATTCTAGAGGGTAAATTAATTACCAGAGAAGAGCTATTTTATGAAAATGAAAAGGACTGTGGTTCACCCAACTTGACGTCTCTTCCCAAGTTGGTGTCCGAGAACATTCAAGTTACAGTTTGATTTTCCAGTTAAGGAAATATCGTGCGTTGGTTGGTTCGGGAATAGGCTGGCAACACATGGGCAAAGAAGTCGAAAAACTCTCACGATGATAACAGGTCCGATTAACTCCAATGACCATCTCAAGGTAAGGTGCACGATAGTAAAGATATAAGACTAGCACGTTTTGTTTTAAGTTTATTTAAATACTAGTAAATTTCACTTGGAGTGAATTTCAAAATTATTAAATTTTACCTCGCATTTACTTTGAAACTCGTAAATTTTACCTCGTATTTATTTAAAAACTAGTAAATTTTACGTTATGTCTTTTTCAAGCAAGCACATTTTACTTGGCGTTTATTCTAAACCCAGTAAATTCTTGTTTTTTTCCCAAATAGTTAATTGGAAATGGTGTTTATTTCAAAACTATAAATTTACTAGAATTTTGTATTTTCAAAATATTAAATCTTACATCAGGTTACTTCAAAGCTAGTAAATTTTACGTTGAAAAAAAATTGTATGTTTTTTTAACGTATAATTTTACTTGGCGTTTATTTTTTTAAAAACAGTAATTTTTCTGTATTTTAACTAGTAAATAAAAACATGGAGTTTATCTCAAAACTATTAAATTTTACTTTGAGTTTGTTAAAAAACCCAGTACTTTTTCTGTATTTTAACTAGTAAATTAAAAAATGGAATTTATTTCAAAACGAGTAAGTTTACATTATGCTTTTATTAGACAAGTCAATTTTACTTGGCCTCTATTAAAAACCAATACGTTTCTCATGCTCTCTCTAAATTAGTAAGTTCATTTCAAAACTAGTACATTTTACTAATGTTGTTGTAAACTAGCAAATTGAATTTGGAGTTTACTTCAAAATAGTAATTTCTATGGTTTCTTTTAAAACAAAAAAAATCCATATTCAGTTTTTACTAATATTCAAATCACAACAACCAAACTGATCACTCTGATGTGATAAAAATGGAACGTTATTTCAAATTGAATTTCATTTCTTCTGTTTCGTGTGTTACATAGCCTGCTGTATGACCTCATCCACAATGCCAAGATTGTTTGCGGCGAAGAAAAATATGTGAAAAAAATTGCGTAGAGTGAAAACTCCTACATGTCTATCTGTGTTGGTGCCCTCTCATTTCATGGCGTTGGCGATCATGGTTTTCCAACGTTTTCTGTCTTTTGTGGCTTTCAGCAGTTCTACCTCTGTAGTGTCGGCTGTCCTCCCCGCCGGCACCTCCTTCTTCATCCAACTGCTTACGCTATTTAAGAATGTTGTTCTCTGACGCCCTCTACTTCTACTGCCTTCTATTTTTTCCGTGATGATGAGATTCTCCACTCTTTCTTTTCTCATAATGTGGCCAAAGAATTCCAGTTCTCGCTTTCGAAGTTTCTCAATCAAACGTTCTTCCTCTCCCTATTCCCTGAAGGACTTCCTTGTTCTTAACCATCTTTGTCCATGATATTTTTAACATTCTTCTATAAAACCACATTTCTGTTGCCTCTAACTTTTTCTCCATTGCAGATGAAACTGTCCAGCATTCACTGCTGTACAATAAGGATGACAACACGTAACATTCTAAAATTCGTATCTTTGTAGTTATTGACAATTGACGGTCTTTCAAGATTTTTCTACATGCATCGGAAAAAACAAAGCTCAATATTCGTAACTTTGTAGTTATTAGACCCAACATCGAAAAAGCGTGAAAACTTGATCCGATGTGAAAGAACTGACTACATTTTCGGATTCAGCGTAATAATACTACCTGTAATTACATATTATTTTCAAGGCAGCAAATTAAAAATTCTTCTCTCTTAACCTTTGAAGTCAGGTCCTTCAACCAAATGAAGCACTGTTTGCAATGTCTTAGTGAGACTATTCTTAAAAATACAGATAAAAAAAATACTTCCCATGGGAAAATCGAAATGAGCACTGTGTATACACTGTCAAATGGCTGTTGCCTCTATGAAAAGCAGCATGAATAGTATTAAAAGTTGAAAATTTAAACCAGAGATCTTATCCAAGTCTCAGACATGTGTTTGAACAAAAGTGCTTGGGAAGGGTAATTAGAAATGCACAGTGTGCAATCAACTGAGAAAGACGGGGAGGCTTAATCCTAAAGCTGCAGCTGGATCTAAAGTGTAAATAACAGTCTAGACTATCAAGTCAAAGCCTAAAAAGCAGGGTAAGCTTATCTCCAGACAAAAATAAATTGAAAAAGTGTTCAATGATATAACAGAACATCCATTAATAGGAAGTCTGTTCCAGAATAAAAAAACACCATTGTACGGTTTTCCGCTCGCTGGAGAGAGAAAAAGAGAAAGAGAAAGAGAGAGGGAGAGAGAGAGAGAGAGAGAGAGAGAGAGAGAGAGAGAGAGAGAGAGGGAGAGAGAGAGAGAGAGAGAGAGAGAGAGAGAGAGAGTGAGGGAGAGAGAGAGAGAGAGAGAGAGAGAGCGAGCGTGAGAGCGAGAGCGA
>RDPX01000014.1:300869-369657 GCA_003991215.1 Morbakka virulenta | reverse complement strand
ACAGAGCCTCTTTACGTACTTGAATAAATATCGAATTATGAATGAATAACACACTAAATGTAACAATAATAATAGAGAAAAAAATAATGCAATGACTAAACAGAGCAGTCAGTAGTTGTAGAAATAGACCTCGATAAAAAAACATCACGCGAGTGTGTGGGGGAAGGTGGAAAGAGGAAAAGAGAAAGGGAAAGAGAGGGAGAGAGAGAGAGAGAGAGGGAGGGAGAGAGGGAGAGAGAGGGAGGGAGAGAGGGAGATAGAGAGACAGACAGACAGACAGACAGAGACAGAGAGAAAGAGACAGAGGAGGGGAAGGTGATATTTTACTTTACTGCTAATAACTAACTTTTATTTTCACCATTTACAAATCAGATGTAATACAAATTTTTTTAAAGCTATTTATTATTGCCAAATCAGGACTCCTTATTGGTTTAATATGTATGTCTGTGGGCAAACCATACGTGGCCTGGGTAAATTCCTGGAAAGGTAAATATGGCTGCACGTTACCTTCCTAATCCAATGTCATAATTTGATATCAAGACATTCTCTGATAGGAAACCATTATTAAAACTGATTCAAAGTGGTCTGTTTTTCATTCTACCACAGAATTTTCTTGATGAGAAAGACAATAAAACCCCATAACAGTGAATTTGCATTATTTATTTATTAACCCTCTCACAAAATGATAAAAACTATTCTGATAAATGAAAATTTTTATCTGATTATTAAATAGTTTAATTAGGCTTCCACTCAGCCGTCTGTTGCAATCACTTAATCCATGTGCACGAGATCAAAGAACAGCTTCATTAAAATTGACATCATAAATCAGTAGCAAATGCTCTGACGTGTTTTTTTCTCAAAAATATATCTAAAGAGAAACAGATCCCAATGAGAACCGGTAAGAAAAACAAATATAAATTTGGGATGAGCTCCAATGTTTAAACATTTGACGCTGACGGAATTAAATGTGTGTAGTTCGGCCATGCTAGTATTTTTCCGTCCTATGTAGTAAGCATCGGGTTTCAATATTGTTCAAATAACAAATTTGACAATCAAAACAACAAATACACATGGAAAATATATCCCTGAATAACTTGTTACAAGTTCAATACTGTTAAAATTCATATTTACTTCAAGTCCATGGTAAGACTTTTGTGTGGCATGAAATAAATTTCAACAAAGATGTGTCCTGCAGAATAATTCCTCCGATGTAGGAGGATCTCTGCTGATCCCAAGCCCCTATGTAGAAATGAGGTTTGGCAAGTGACCAAAAAAAGCTTTCTCAAACAAAAGAACACCTTGTTACAGAAACCAGAGCCAGAAAAAATACAAGAATGGTGGCCAGAGTAAAACCTGTCAGGAAAATGAATGATTGACGGGTGGCAGCGATAACAAACTAGGAACTTATGGTGCTTTCAAGCAAAACTCAAGCTGCGGGTGTGAAGGTGATTGTTTTAACAATACAAAATAGCCTGAAAAGTTGCGTATTCATTGCTTTCCTGAAAACAAACAAGTCTTGCTGTAAGCAGGAACAGTAAAGGCATTAAAAGACGCGATGTCTCGAGTCTTACAGTGTTCTCCGTAGGCAGCAGTTGTGATTGTAAAGATGTACATAAGTACATCTTTACAATCACCCCTCTGGCAAATGATAGTATGTAATATGTTATGATTGAAAAGAACAGATCAAAGGCATGGTCTTTATCACAAATGAACATAAATGGCAAATGGCAAAATGTACATAACTATGTAATCTGTTGTGATTGTAAAGAACAGGTCAAAGACCGGGGAGAAGTGCGAGTCCTGCCTAAACACAGTCAATCTTTACCACTAATGAATGTTAATGGCAAATGGCAAAATGTACATAACTATGTAATCTGTTGTGATTGTAAAGAACAGGTCAAAGGTCTAATCTTTACCACTAATGAATGTTAATGGCAAATGGCAAAATGTACATAACTATGTAATCTGTTGTGATTGTAAAGAACAGGTCAAAGGTCTAATCTTTACCACTAATGAATGTTAATGGCAAATGGCAAAATGTACATAACTATGTAATCTGTTGTGATTGTAAAGAACAGGTCAAAGACCGGGGAGAAGTGCGAGTCCTGCCTAAACACAGTCAATCTTTACCACTAATGAATGTTAATGGCAAATGGCAAAATGTACATAACTATGTAATCTGTTGTGATTGTAAAGAACAGGTCAAAGGTCTAATCTTTACCACTAATGAATGTTAATGGCAAATGGCAAAATGTACATAACTATGTAATCTGTTGTGATTGTAAAGAACAGGTCAAAGACCGGGGAGAAGTGCGAGTCCTGCCTAAACACAGTCAATCTTTACCACTAATGAATGTTAATGGCAAATGGCAAAATGTACATAACTATGTAATCTGTTGTGATTGTAAAGAACAGGTCAAAGGTCTAATCTTTACCACTAATGAATGTTAATGGCAAATGGCAAAATGTACATAACTATGTAATCTGTTGTGATTGTAAAGAACAGGTCAAAGACCGGGGAGAAGTGCGAGTCCTGCCTAAACACAGTCAATCTTTACCACTAATGAATGTTAATGGCAAATGGCAAAATGTACATAACTATGTAATCTGTTGTGATTGTAAAGAACAGGTCAAAGGTCTAATCTTTACCACTAATGAATGTTAATGGCAAATGGCAAAATGTACATAACTATGTAATCTGTTGTGATTGTAAAGAACAGGTCAAAGACCGGGGAGAAGTGCGAGTCCTGCCTAAACACAGTCAATCTTTACCACTAATGAATGTTAATGGCAAATGGCAAAATGTACATAACTATGTAATCTGTTGTGATTGTAAAGAACAGGTCAAAGGTCTAATCTTTACCACTAATGAATGTTAATGGCAAATGGCAAAATGTACAAAACTATGTAATCTGTTGTGATTGTAAAGAACAGGTCAAAGACCGGGGAGAAGTGCGAGTCCTGCCTAAACACAGTCAATCTTTACCACTAATGAATGTTAATGGCAAATGGCAAAATGTACGTAACTATGTAATCTGTGTTTCTACGTGTTCATTTCAATTTACTTTGGGAAAAAGGGAAATATTTTGATTCGTTACTCCCTATATAGTACTCTGTCTCTCATATGCGCACTTATTACAAATATGGCAATTTCATTAACATAGTTCTCTGTGCATACTTACAAAAAAGTGGCAATTTCCATGCACGGATTTGGTTACTTTATACTTTTAAAAATGTCAAAGCGCAAATTTTAACTGTGACATATAAAGATAAACACAAAAAAATATTGTTCTTTAAAATCGAATTATCAAATATCACAATCATCCGATTACTCTGATTTTTCATTTCACTTGCTTTCATAAAATTTCATTTCATTCAACTTGGCGTTACTTTCAGATTTACTAAATCGACGCTATAACTCTACATCATTTCACTCTAGCGGGTGGTGAAAAACAAATCCATCATCTTATCCAAGTGGCTCCTGTTTTTCCCTGATTGTTCGTTATTTTTATCATGTAAAAAATTCTGCCTTAAGTACCCTGTACCATCTTGTTGAACCTAATTTTTAGCCTTTAAGTACACTTTGGCCTTAGACACGATTTATCTATCTGTTTTGCGCTTCAACAACACTTCTATATCCCGGATGAAGACTACCTGAATTCTCTCTTTGTGTATTTATTAAAGCACTGGCCTTTGACTCCGCAGCTGTATTTTGGACTGAACGTCAGAGTCGCCCACACATGTTTAAATAAATCTACAGCCTTAAATCAAATGAGGACTACAGATAACGAGGAATGAGTTCTGCCTGGTTAAAAATTAGAAATAATTATACAAAACTTCTAATAAATTTATTTACCATTGAAGTGCTGTTTTCTTTTATGCAGATGGCTTGTGCTGTGAGGTCTTCCAATTATAGGTGAAAATTAGCCTTTAACTGCCTTATTATCAAAATATATTATCTCCATTCACCAAAACCAAGGCTTCGTGTGAAAGGTCTAATTGTGCTTGACGCAAAAAAAATCTAATTGTGCTTGAAGCAAAAACAAAATCACGTCCTACTGAAGAGTTGTCACCAACAACGGTTACGAAATGAAAAATTGACATTATCTTAAGGCTCATTCCACGTTAAATCGATAGGCCAGGGCACCCGTCACCGCAGATTTTGCCAACTTTGACATATGAGTTGAACAATGTAAAAAAAAAAAGACTTCCAAATTTGACATTATTATTAAGAATTATTCATTAATTATTATTAATTATTATTAAGAAGTTTCTATGATGGGCATCAAGTGAATTTTTGCAAATTTTTGGCAAAAATATGCCATCAGGGATTTTAAGAAAATGAAAGACCAACGCTCCCAGATCCTTTTTTAAACATGAAACTAATTTTGGTCCTCCGTTATTCTTTTTGTGAGTGGACAACACATTCCGTGTTTTGTGTAATTAAAATAATATCTGAGTTTTACTGTGTTTAGGTCCTAGCCTCACTCTCACTTTACACAAGGTAATTTACTGACCAAGCAGACAGCTTCCTTTCGCATCAGTTTATGGATGATTCAAACTGATGTTCTGACTTACTGACAGTTACAATTTTCTGCTCTGGATGTAGGTCCCGATCAAGATTTATCAAGATTTTAATAACAGAAACAAATTAAGTAAATGTATAGAAAATGACAAGTTTACTAGAAGTAGAATCCAGCCAACTTAAATGAATACGCCAGGCAAATTACAATAACAAGCAAATATCAGGACCATAATAGTTAACGAACATCGCCAGCCTTCTGAACGCGTTATTCACATCCCCTTTTCTCTCCTCCTTTTCTCAAAAGTCTATAACTGTCACTGTTTATCACTTTTGATCGCATACATCAGCATATGTTAACGCTTGAAAACAACTGATAACATTTGGTAATCACCATTGGGCTCAATGAAGCTAATTCTTTCTGATTATCCGCACATCTGCCTAAACCGCACACCAGTTGATCGCTCAGTTAGTAACTGAACTCTGTGCTGAGAGTCAACCCATATTTAAATCTCACGACTATAGTTTGATCTGCCGTTATAATGGGGGTCAGCGATGGGATTCCTTTATGTAAGACATGAAAGATAAAGAGTTGGGTTTATATACTTATAATTCTGATTCTGTATTTCGGGTCATTCAATGTCAAATCAACAGACTACGACACCCAACAGATTTTGATAATTCGGAAATTTTCTGCGGAATGAGACGAAAAGAATCACTTCGTTTTACCAAAAGTTAAAGTCATTAAGTAGGAGAGGGTATCACTGAACAGAGTGATGGAAGTACATTTCCCAAAATGCTGAAAACTTGCAGAATGGCTATTTAATAAAGAGTTGTACGCACAATATTAACCTGGTAAGTTGTATTTGGTGACAATCATTATCATCGCTAAATACTGCATGTAAAATAAACAATTACGACACGATGTTTTAACTTCGCTCACGCGAGATACGGCGTTTCCGACTGAAGTCTGCAGAACTACAAGATTATAAAATGTATTCATTTTCCGTAAGAACGTACTTTATAAACATACTACTATATAAATAACCAATGGTCAACACATTGCATTGACACGCTAAAAGTCTGTTCCCCAGGACTGGTTTCACCTGGCAAACCAAAAACTCCAGTAGGCTGTTCAGTATTATTCAACAGGTGTTTTTCTGTGTAATGCAAATTTGGTAGCCTCAGCATTTTCTTCAACAAGAAAACTTGATCAAACTATAACGGCTATGTCTGTCGTTACAAGTGGTAACAGAACTTTGAAGAGAGCACAGACGCTAAGATATCTCACAACCCCAGCTAACTACAGTGTTTCACTCTCACACAACGAATTTAAGGGGGCGGGGTGTTCTAAATTAGTTAGAAAGGATTTGTTACACATGGAAGAGACAAAGACGAGAGTTTAAAGGGGGGAAAGTATGTTCGTTGCCAGAGAAAATTCGTTGAAATAGAAAATTAGTTGTATCAGAGTACGTTACACGTGGCCTCCACACTACCAAGAGAGAAAGAACTACTCTATAATCTCCTTAATTACATCCTATTTTTACAAAGACTAAAATTTAGGAATTCTAATTATTGTCTCAGAATTGTCAAGTCTTAAAAAACCACGATCACATGGCACTTCTTTTCTTTCTTATTTCGCCTTACCATCATTGTTTCCAAATCCATGCCTAGCTGCGGGCCTACCTTTGTACAAGGCACTATTGGGGTATTTTGTCAGTTCTAGCCTCGGTGCTTTTTCTTCAAGACTGCATCGTTTTTTCTGGACGCTGGAACTTAAAAATTAATCACTGTGCTAATCACTGAACCATGGCCATTTATCCTTTTTACGTATGTATATATATATATATATATATATTTATATAAACATTTATGTATATACATCTGTAAATAATATATATGTAATATATATAATATACATATTATATGTATATATATGTATGTATATATATATATATATGTGTGTATATATATATGAGGGGAATTATTCTTTGTTCTTTAAGAATTTTTCGTGTGTTTTAAATTTTGTGTTGTCCTCTTTTTTGTTGCGCATATTAATCTAGAAAAAAGACGATGCAGGGTATCCAAAGAACTTTTTCTACCTTGGACGTTTGATTTCGACTTTATAAACCTTCTTTGTTTCCCAGATATTTGAATATTTCCAGTCCAAATTAATCTGTTCTTCCTCAAATTATAATTTCACACATTTTGACAACCTTTGGGTTTTCTGAAATACGCATATGTTTTGGTTGAAAAATACCGCATAAAAAATCCGTAGGGATGATTTCATGTTTAAATTAATTAGCACTTTATAAATACTTTACCCATTAGCTCTTAAATACAAATGATACAAAATCAAATGTAAACAGTAAAAAACAGTATATTTCTTTATCTAACTCAACTGTGTCAAAGAACTTACATTGTGCTTTCTCGGGTTTCTTTGCCATGGATCGCCACAAGAGAGTTCTGGTCCCTCGGTCGAATTGGTACAGTCGCTGGTACTGTCTACCACCAGGCCTTATTTTTAGAAACTCTGTTCCAGTTTCCATGAAATCAAAACAGTCTGATGCTGGTTAAGGAAAACAGAAAAAAAATCATGATATTACAGTGACCGGATAAACCAAAAATACCTTGACTATTTGTGGCTACTATTTGTGGCTACCCTGGCTCTTGCAATTGTCATAATGGAGCTGCAATTTCTGCCAAGTAACTCTAATGAAATTCTGTCTCTTTATATCTAGAATCTGCCATTGTAACTAAATCTCTGTTAACGTACTTCTTACAGTACTGGCCTATATTTTCAGTGGTAACATAATCTCTTATCCACTGCAGAAAGAGAAGAATCGGTGGTAGATGTACAAGAATATTTGTACACAGCAAAGCTCACAATCGAATTCAGGGTTGTTTTTACGCCAGTTTGGCTAGTTTTAGCATAGTTATAACAAGTAGCTAATACAAGCACAATAGCACTTCACTCATCCGACGCCTCCAAGCGACTACCTCCTGTATGCAGCAACTTCTCACATGTAATGGCATTTATTTTTAAAAAATTATTTCTAATAACTGAATCCAATCATAACCGGACCAGCCATAAGTATTGTGTTTCCTTGTGCGACCAATGCAAATTCAAATTCTGTAAATTCTACAAAATTGCTTTGGCTGAACAGGCAATCCAACTCAAATTTTATCACGTACTCATGTCACTGCACAAGCGACATCATTTCAACAACGTCACAGCATCAGCCGGGCCGTCCGAGTGGGGAAAGCGTTTAAGTCGATGGGTTTTTTCCAATCATACAAAACCAGTAAGCTTGCAATCAATGGCAGTAACGCTGGCGTTATGCGGGCGACATTAACACGAAAGCCTTTTTCGGTGAATTTACAGTCCCCTTGATGAATACAATGAAGACAACGAACGAGCGAAAAAGCTAACTATTCCTGATGAAATAAAATGCTTAAGTAGTCTATGGAGGCAGTTTCTGCTTTGACAATAAAGAAGTGTAATAATAGTTGCAGCATCTTCGATTTAAATGTCACATAAGTGGCTCCCAATAATAAACTTCGATCTCAAAGATACGCATCTCGACA
This sequence comes from Morbakka virulenta, assembly GCA_003991215.1. Lineage (NCBI taxonomy): Eukaryota > Metazoa > Cnidaria > Cubozoa > Carybdeida > Carukiidae > Morbakka > Morbakka virulenta. The sequence continues at coordinate 361,547 of RDPX01000014.1, read as the reverse complement.
AAATTTCAGTATCTAATCTTGTTTTCATAGATGCGAGTGTTGTAACTTATATCAACAATGACGTATTAGAGGCAGTGTATTGACGATTATATTGACGCTAACGAACTGCCTGATATAGCACAAACAACGGTGTACAGCCTAAAATGGTGCCATGATTTTTGTTTGCTTGTTTTAACGTCATTTTACCCCGGGAATTGAGGCTCAGACGGTGCCCTTCAGAGGGCCTTTGCTTTGACAGTAAGGGAAAAAATGGTGCCATGATATTCTATCAAATATTATCCACACTGCAAAACAAGGAAGTGGACCACGACATGCTGGACTCCTATTTTTCATCTCAGGGATATATTCTTGATTTTATGAAGAAGTCAAAGAAGAAAGAGAGAAAAAAAAATCATTGCTTATTTTTGTTAAATACCCATCAATTTTCAATTCGTGTATATATGTGTGTATTATAAAAATTTATACAAACCGTTCTTCTTTCTAACAAATAGCAATTTCCTTATTAAAAAGTACCGCAAGAATTGTATGTACTAAGCAATATAACATTTTTGCCAATCCTTGCATTACATGTGGTCACATAAGGGAGAGACCACTGCAATACAAATATGCCAGGTAGCCCTTCTTTAGGACGATTTCTTTATAGTGAAAGAGTTTGGAAACATTTCATTGCCTTTTAAAGAGTTACTTAATTCACTTAAAGACTCGACTAATCGCAAATAGCTTTAACGCTGTCGCATTTATTTTCCACACTATGGTGTTTTATTAGCCTGCGTTTCGGTCTTAGAGGTCAAGATAAAACTCTTACTTTTCGGGTAAAATATAAATCTTGAAGCCATGGCTGGTGAAGGGAGGCAACCTCTGCTGGACTGAAAAGAATCAACCCTCAATAATCAGTAGGCTACTTTTCTAGATACGCTTCTTACTCTCTATTCCATTTATTAGCAGGCTGTGCTTCCTACTCACTATGAAGGCGATGCAAAAAGCGCTTGCAGCTTTCTATTATCAATAAGAACCAGTGTCGTCTCCATACCTAACGTTGTTGAGATTCACATCCTTCATGCGCCATAGTTTCGAAATACTTTTTTCCATAGCCCTACATCTGTGATCGTTGCAAAGCACTCTTTTAGTTCTGAAAATATTCCAGTTCTCTTAACTGCAAAATGTCTTTAGAAAAGTCATTTTTAAGCTCCTTTGCGTTGTTTTGAATCCAGATGTCTTTCACTCTACTTTTTTCGACATAATGAAATTAGACCGAGTCATTTATGGAAAAGATTATTTCCCTGTTTATTCTATTTTCTCACCTTCCGAAAACGTTAAAAACTGATTTAAACACTTTCCCACTAATAATATCACATTCCAACTGACAATTAAGTCCAGTTTAAAACTTTTGGGCATTAATGCAAATAGCCTACAAATAGTCATATTACAATCAAATTTCCTCACGTAAAGAATTTTAGCTAACTTCACGTCAGCCTACACACATTTATCTGTCAATATGGTTCATAAGAATTAAGCTCGAACTTCCTGATGCTGAAAAGGAAATATGATTGTAGAATAACCCCTTCGCACAATTCCGTAAATCAAGGCCACAAAATATCACTGAATTCTTGTGTCTTTTCTTTGGCTCTCAATAAATTAGAAATACATATACTCGCAACTGCTGGTTGGCTCTTCCTGTGTTAATTCATTCGAATAACAAATGTGTTCATATGGGATTTAGGTGTGGGGTGTATCTCCTATACCTTTTCTTCTCAGAGCTTTTTTCAATAAGTATTTATCGTCATTTCAAAATTTAGTTAATATATTTACAACGTAAGTGTCTATTACAACTCAAACTCAAATTTCTTAAGGGCAATGACGCTCAACAGAAGCTATAGAGTTTTTATTTTTTCAAAACCCGCTAAAAAAATGAATAAAATTAATGCATAAAGTAAAATGGAACAATCAGTAAAAACGATAAAATACCAAAGCGTGATAAAGATTTCAATGAATGCACGAATATGAGGTGCGATTGTATGTGTGTATATCTGTATTTACGTATGTATTTGTGTGTGTGTGTGTGTGTGTGTGTGTGTGTGTGTGTGTGTGTGTGTGTGTGTGTGTGTGTGTGTGTGTGTGTGTGTGTGTGTGTGTGCGTGTGTCAGATGGATCAGTAACAACGAAAAGAGGTAAGCCAGTAGAAAGATGCTCCGAATTTAATCAAAGAGTTACATGCCAAAGACAAAGCAATAGTATAATCATGTTGAACCCTCAACCTGAACCCAGAGAAAACGTCCCACCAATCCTAGTGGGTGAAATCGAGAGAGCAATCAAACAAATGAAAAATGGAAAGGCTCCCAGTGACGATGGAATAGCTGTGTAGCTGTGTAGCTGCTAAAAGTAAGTGGAGAATACTTCAACAAAAGACTTCAGTCGTGATGCAGTATTCAAAGATATTTAAAAGCAGATGGTTCTAATAGTCTACATCGTGTTCTGAGAAACGTATACACGAAAGAAATAGCGAAAGAAAAACCGGACCAATCTGGTAAAAAGTTAAAAATTGAAACAGGGGTCAGACAGGGTAACACTGTAACACCGAAACTGTTTACTGCTGCATTGGAAGAAAGCTTCAGACGAAGCATCTCTGAAACCAGATGATAAAATATAAATGGGAAATATTTGAACAACGTAACATTCACCGGACATCATACTCTTAGCCATTACCCTACATGATCTGAGCGAAATGTGAAATGTAAAAAGAATAGAAGAAAAGATAGATAATGACATCATCAAGAAGTGAATGAATATATCTATTTACGCCTGATCATAACACCAGGATATAAAACACCAACAAGTCGATAAAAGTATAACAACTGGAGAGCAAAGATCTGATCTCATTCTTCAATAAAACACCAATACCCATGTGCTTAAAAAGGAAGATCATAAATGAAATCATCTTCCCAGCAATAGCATACGGCTGTGAGGCATAATTGCTTGCCAATGGACAGAAGCGAAAACTAAATATTGCTCAGACAAGCATGGAGAGATCTATCATCACGGGAAAAGACAAGTGCAAGAATAACGCCATCAGACAAAACAAAAAGACATAGAGGAGGAAACTAAAAAAAATGAAGTGGTAATTGACTGGGGAAATGGCCGTATGGAACAACAACAGATAGGCAAAGAAATCCTGAGTAGACACCAGCGCGTTGGAGGGTAAACTTTGCGAGAACAGCAAAAAAGCCCGGTGACATGGGTAAGAATGGCACGATAGGCAAAAATAGACGGGCTTGTAGAGACCATCTGCTTGCAGCGTGACAATAACTCCGGTGAAATGGAAGTAAAGATATTACATTTACAGTATATATTACATAAGATATTATAATACATTATTATGATAGAGAAGTAAAGACGAGGGTGCAGGCCGGTTGGGATAGTTAGAGGAAGGTAACAGGTGTACTTTGCGATAGGAAAATATCACCACAGATGAAGGGCAAAGATTACAAGACAGCAGTGCGCCCAGCTCTGTTATATGGTCTGGAAACTGTTGCTACCACCCAGCGACAAGAAGCGGATCTAGAAGTGGCTGAAATGCGCATAATGAGGTGGTCACCAGGTGTGACGCGACTAGACAGAATTCTTAACGACCACATTCGAGAAATATTCCATATCAGGAGACTTAGATAAGGGAGTCAAGACTTTGCTGGTACGGGCACATAGCAAGGCATGATGCAGATTATGTCGGAAGGAGGGTTCTGAGTTATGAAGCACCCGGCAGAAGGCGAGGAGGGAGGTCGAGGAAAAGATGGAACGACCTGACTGACAGAGATATGGAGGCTGTTGGTGCGAGGGATGCTGATGTGACAAACCGAACGGGATATTGCCGAAAGATAAAGAAGAAGAACATTGGATAATATATCATTAATATTATTATAATTACTACTACTATTATTATTATTAAAAAGTAACAACTCTGGTCTAACTAATGAGACCATTAATTTTGTGAGAAACAAAACAATAAACGTATGCTAAAGAGCAACCAATCATTTGGTTGGTATGCCTTATGAGCAATGGAAAAATTCAGCCCATTAAGCTGGTGAAAACGCCAGACTCGAAGTATTATTGTAAGCGAAAACGAAAATAGGTTAATGTTTTGTTTAAAACAAAAAAAGCATGTAAAGTTTAATAACACTGCTCTCCCGTATGCGTGGGCTGAAAGTTCAGCTTTCCAATCTTTGTACAAACTCTATTTTTAGGTACAAGACAAAAAGACAATATTGAAAGGAACTGAGATTACACCAGTTAAAATTTAAATTACATGCCTATTATTAAAAAAACAATTATAAGAATCTTTTCTCAGAAGAAAAATAAAACAAAACAAAAAAAATTTTTGTAAACAATTGGTCTTACTCTGAGAAAAAGAGCTTTTTAATTATGGATTATTGGTGTCTACGCATGCAAAAATACCTTTTCAAATAGCCTAACTTGCAATTATATTTTCGGTTACTGATTTATATATTATGCATTTCTTTTCTTTTTTTTGTTCCCTTACCAAACCCATCAGTATTCATGTATTAAACAAATTTCTATACCGACAGCAATTAATTTCTTTCAAGTAAAAAAATTTCTTACAATTCTTCCAAAACCTGTCTCAAATTGGTTATCTTTTTCGAAATGTTTCTCAAAACGTTTAATTTACAAGTCCGATTTTGATCGCAATTTTTTTTTCAATGCCAGTGTCTTATTAAGGAGCGCTCATTAAGCAGACAAAAGTCATTTCTGAAATGCTCTATGTAGATGCGCCCGGAGTGAATTGTTGATGTCTGTTTTTCGCATCCGAAAACCACAGGACTGCATCCATTGTTTTTCTGGACTAATGCATTTGTACATGTTTTGTGAGATAACATTTTTCAATGCATAAAACTAACAATCAAATCGAATATTCCCATTCATATTTAGCCCTCTGTAATAAAATAACTTTCAAGACTTGTTCATAAAGTTGTTTTTTCATACGCTTTTCTCTGTGCTACGAAAAGCAAAGTGTACACTGCTTCACTTTACTTGTACTAACTAATATCTCCCGCTCCAATTCCTAAACTTTTTTCCCTTTTCAAAGAATTTTCATTACGGATATTATCTTAACTAAAACACCTTCCAGTGGCACAGTGCAAAAAGCACCCTTTCCCCTAACTCCCAGCCCACATTAACGGTTTAAAAAATAATTACCAATGGCATTCCCTCCATATTTCCATTTTTACCGCAAAGACACCCAAAAAATTCCAGAAATATCTACTGAAGACTTCTATGTAGAGTTTTAATGTGTTCCATTTCAAATGTGTAGTACCAACATGTCTTTTCAAATTTCAAGTGTTTGTAAAAAGGCCCCAGATCCTCCTCACTTAATTTCGTTTCCAGTCTTCAGCATAAAAAAAGTAAAACGCTGCCATGAAATGTATCAATATATTTTAAAGCAGGGTGGTGGCGGTGAATTTTTCACCGGGGAGGTAAAGTTTGGGAGTCTTTTGATACCTTGTGAGTGAGGGTCTTTGTTGTGCCTTGATATGTGATAAACAACCTGTGTCTTAGAATGCAGAGGAAAGCTTTCAATAGTTCAATAATCCAATTATTATACTTCAAAAGCATGTTAAATCTGCTAAATAATGCAGCAATTAGTTCCGGAGTTCAAAGGTTGACATTAATGTACAATTCAGTAAGGCTCAGTCAGCAGTAATGTTTTCAACCTTTTCATTAATCGTCCAAATCACTCTATTATTTTTTGTTGTTAACATCGCTCCTTTGGGACACGCGTTGTTGACCCATTCCAAAGTTGTGTTGTTTTGAAACGTTATTTTTTTCCCTTCATTGTTCTACAATACAAATCAGTCGAGGTCGTGTGGAAAAATCTCTTTGTCTGTTTATGGTTCAGATGGTTGCACTTCACGCTTCATTTCCCTCCCTCTGTAGCTCAACATCAATCTGAGCTTGCAGGCTATCATTCTATTGACTTAGGACCATGTCAGGCATAAAAATTGAGTTTAGAGGGAGAAAATTTAATAACCTTTCCACAATCAATTCTAGTCTAAGCCAAGTCTAAGATTCCGAATTTAACTTTCTAACATTTAAAAAGTCCCCGTCCTACGCAGCGGCAAAAATAAACAAGACAATATGGTTATATCTCATTACAAAACCGCGGGTTTGTATCAGAATATTCATATTGTCTTTTGAAAAAAGTAGGCTTTCAATCATTCAGTGTAATATATTGTTATTGTTTTACCAATTCAAATATCGAGAAAAAAACATGCTGGTACAGTGTGGCTGCTACTGAATTGTTGGAATTCAACACTTTGTATTTCAAACGTCAAGGTTTGCAAAAATAATGGAAAACAAGTTTTAAAACAGTGAACATACTACTTACAAGATTTCAAGGTAAAAAAATATCCTGGAACAGACTCAAAATTCACAAATGAGACAAGGTCAATTCCACCAAGCAAGTATAAAAAAATCCAAACAAGAAAATAAAAAAAGACAAAAAAATGCAAGAAACCCAAAAATCAAAAAAAGAGTTTTCCTTTTCTTTATGTTTTCCAATATGCTGACCACTATTACTGTAACTACAATTGCAGAAAACTTCAGTGTTTGGGCTAGTCATAAGAAATCAGTCAAATGTGAAATGCCATTATGAAAAAACCCAAATTTTCCTAGTCATTTTCTTGCTTAAACAGTATGTATTAATACATTTTATGAAATATAAATATTCTGCTCCCTGTACACAGTGTGGACATCTCTTACATGTAACTCCCATGGTGATAATTCAACAAATTTTATCATAAGATACTTGGGTCTTTTCATATGCTTCATAGGTTCATTTCTCTTTAGGCATCTTTGGGCATGCTGCTATTCTATTTTATCAACCAGGGTTTTCCTGGTGTAATATCTTATCTTCCTTCTTGGTCTTCTGATCATGGATTTTTTTCCATGGTTTACCTTTGAAAACAAGTGTTAAAGACGCTGTGTCCTGTGGTTTCATACCTACATCTGCACTTTTCTCCTTTTTACCAAAAACTTACCTTATTCTGTGGTATATATACTTGCCTGTTGTTCTGAAGATGCCATGTATATACCAGCTGCAATCATCTCACAACTGTAAGTCCTTAACAGGCAGTGGGTTTTTTGTTAAAGGATGTAAACACAGTGTGGAATGGGTAGAGCAATAACTTTCACTTCCAAAGTTATTGTATATCAGATCAGATATATTAAGTGTTAAGGAATAGAATAACTTGTGAGGATTAAAAATTACTTCGTAGGTATACTATCCAACCTTGGTTTTCATCCATCAAATCTATCATCAAAATTTTATCATTCAAACAAGTTGTGTTTTTAATATTTATTGATATCCAAAAATGGTAATCATATTTTGCCTTTTGGGTACAACAGTCAAGGATTTGAATTTGAATTACTGAAAAATATGTAAAAAATTCAGTACATTTAAGTGATATGGCAGTTCACATTATTTTATCCTTTCTTTTGTTTTTATCCTAAAATATTCTCATTCAATTTATATCCAGAGCCCTGACCCCAAGTGCTAGTAAAAACAATTTCTATGTAATAAATAATAATAACTAGTACTATTAATAATAATAATAATAATAATAATAATAATAATATATATAATATTATTTAATAGTATAATGTTATACATTATATTATACTATTCAATACTATTCATTAACAATCTATGTAATTGTGCCTAGATAAAAGTCTATTTCTTTGTACATCTATTTAAGTATCAGGGGTGAATATGGACTAATTTTGTGCTCAGTATTTCAATGTTTACTTTCTTTGTAAGCATTTGTTACCAATCCTTAAACTCAAACATCAGAATCATCTTTAAGTATGGCTATATCTTGGTGCAAATGAATGTATGTACTTATGTATTTCATGCACTTTAATCAGAAACAACACCCAAATCACACTACTTAAGCTTTATGTACTCACATTTATCAAATGTTACAATGACCTACAATATCTTGGATTGATGCCATTTTAGTCACTTTATACAAAGAGAAAAGCAGTAAGTCAATTTGTGATAGCTATCATGGAATTTCATTCCTTGAAGTTGTTGGAAAAGTGTTTGCAAGACTGCACTTCAATCAGTTAGAGATATGTGTTTGCAAGGAGGTTATTCATGAGTACCAATCTGGTTTTTGTGCTGGGCATGGAACTGTTGACACTATTTTCTCTGGCAGGTAGGTCATTGAGAAATGTGAACAGCAACATACTTTGTCAAGTATTTGTAGACTTCACCAAGGCTTTTGACACTGTCGATTGTGATGCACTCTGGAAGGTGGCAAATATGGTTGCACATCTGCAGTTGTTGATAAAATCAGACAGTTATGTCATTCTATGAAACCTCATAAAAATTTAATGGTCAGTTTTCAGAAGAAATTGCTATTGATAATGGAGTAAAACAAGGGGGGCATTCTTACTCCAACTCCACTTTCACTGTATTTGACTGTGGCCCTGTGGTATGCTCTTCATGACTATGACATAGGAGTTTATTTCAGATTTAGATCAACTAGTAAAGTGTTCAACTTGAGGAGATTTCAAGCCAAGACTCTTGTGTGTGAAAGTTTTGTTAGGGAGCTCCTGTATGCTGATATGCTGATCTTGTTGCTCATTCTGCTGGTCACATACACTCCATCATCGACTGTTTTGCTGATGCATGTACTCATTTTGGATTGACAATCAGCATTGATAAAGCCAAGGTAATGTATACTCCTGCACCTGATAAGCTTTATGCAGAGCATGAAATTTTGGTAACAGAAAAAAGCTTGAAGTTGTAAAGCACTTTGTTTACTGGGGAAATCCTCTCTCAAATGATAGCTCTCTCTATTATGAAATCAAGAAAAGGATCAGCAAAGCTTCAGGTTCTTTTGGCAAATTAGAAGACAGAGTTTGGTCTGATGGTGATCTCACTGTGAAAACCAAACTTTCTGTATAAGAGATCTGTGTGTTGGCCACTTTTCTGTATGCCTCAGAGCCAATGACTTTGTATCAGTCACAAATCAAGCTGCTTGAGAGACTTCACCATCCTTGTCTCAGGCATATTATTGGAATCAAATCAAATGGGTGAGTTGTACCCCCAACACTACTATCTTGTCCAAAGCAACCACTGTAACCTTATTATCAATGCTGATGAGAAGTCAGATGTGTTGGGTTGGCTACCTGATATGATAGTTTGCAAGCTTTGTACACCCCCTTTAATCTCAAAATAAGTCTAAAAAATACCAAAGCAAAATAATGTTCACACTTTCACTGGTGGAATCACACACAAAAGTAAAAAGCATGGCATGTACCACTACATTGAATGCAACAGGAATAATTATTTACCTGAGTAGCACAATATCAAGATATAATGGTCTAGATGCATGGGGTCAATCTATATATTTGTACAAACAGAAAGCATACCTAGCACAAAGTACAGAAATGATGGTAAGATTATGGCTTCACCAACAATATCAAAGTGAGCTCTAAATATATATATATATATATATATATATATATATATATATGTGTGTGTGTGTGTATGCATTTAAACACATTTACTTATGAAATTCAGTGACTGACTAAAAAGGTAGCATGAAAAGCTGTTTTACTTTGGGTATCAATTTCAACATATTGTAACAGGGTAAACAAGGAAATCCCATGAGATGTCAATTTCAGAAATCCTTGCATTTAGGCCAACTCAAAAATATAAAAGTCCTTGCATACAAGAATCCTAGATTTCATTATAAGTATGCATGTTATGAAAAACATATGTGAAACTTATTCAAATCTCCAAGGAGGGTGACAGAAAGTCTGTTCCAAATATAGCTGATCAGGTTAATTTAATTATGCTAGTAATAACAACAATAACAAGTACTAACCAAAGAATGATCATAAGAAACTTGTCTAGATTTTTTAAATTTTGCCTGACATGGTGACTAAACATACAACATAAGACATATCTTTGGTCACTAAAACTTCTCAAGAGTGTCTAATAATAGATGTGGCAAATCCTGGAGGTCAACACATTGCAAATAAACAAGTTTAAAAGATTATTTATCAAATTACTCACACTTTACTACAGGAATTAAAAGAGTACATGGTAAAGTTGTACCAATTGATACTGGAGATCAATAAAAAGACTGCTTAATATTATTATAAAACTAGCAACATCACCTTGCACTGCCAAGAGGATCTGGTTAAATTGTCAAAGTAACATAAAATTATTGCTTCACCTTGAATGTGTACAACCAAAACTGAAATCTTGTGTTATCTATGGTCATATTTTTGGGTTCACTGAACAGTCTTTGTTACTTTTATTTCTTTATTATAGGAATCTATTTTCAAAAATGAGAACACCAAACTTACATTTCAAGCCCTGACAGCTGCCTCAGCAGTCATATCAGAAAACCACATAGTCAATATCCAGTGAAGGGTTCCAAAGTACTGTGACATCATATTTTAACTTTTCAAATTGCCCTTAGAGTCTTAGTTTCTTAAATTCATCCTGCAATTTTGGGTCACTATCTACAGAAACATATCTACATGATCCCCTCTTTGGCCCTTGCAGCCGCTCCAGTGGTCATATCAAAGAATAAAATAGGTCTCTACTGAGCTCAAGACTACAAAGTACACTGACACTATATTTTAGCTTCCCAGTTAGCTTAGTAAAAGTCAATAGGGAAATAACATAATTTAGGCAGAGAGGATTTGGAGTGGTATCAAAGTAGGAAAATATGTTTGCTCCAAAGTTGATTTGAACCAGTGCCTATAGCTACCATGGCCATATGTTCTACCACCTGTGCTATTGGCACTTGTCCTTCACCAGATTTAATACTTAAGCATAGTGTTATTTCCCAATAGCTCAGATAGAAAAGCATGTGGCTATGATAGCCATTGGCACTGGTTCAAATACCATTCAGTGCAAATATGTTTATTCAAATGCCATTAGTTTTAAAGGTAGGGAGCTAGGGTTTCTTTGATGGATGCTGGATTAATATACATCAATGCATGTTAGACATTCCCCAAAATTTGATGCCACCAGACATAGCATTGTTATGATACTGCTGTCAATTTTAAAGGAAATGAAAAACTCTACTTCCAAGCCTACATTTAAACTGACCTTTTAGTTCAAATTCTTTTACCACAAAAAACAACTTGTTAATTCAACTCTAACATCCTAAGAAAAATGCAAATATGAAGGTTAACATAAAGGTGCCTTACAGAAGTAACCACAAAATGTAACCTACTTCTACGAAATCATTATTCCATTCAGGTCACTTTGATTTGAGCATATTGTATGAAGGCTTTACTAGCTGAAAAATTGTTGTTATTCGTAATGGTATTGTTTTAAAACCCTTCAATCTTAACTTAATTTTTGATGGAAATCAAGAATGTCAAAACAATTTTGTGCATATAAAATAACTATCCCTAATACAAATGCTATTGATAGCCTTCCCTACAATTAATTAGTTAATGGCTTGATGTTCCTATTTCAGAAATTATATCACTGGGCAGTATATTGCCCTCCTCCCCCCAACATCACTTCACCGAGAAGTTTTCATTGCAAGATTTTCTCCACTGAACCTCCTCTTGTTCACTTTTCACAAAACTGGAGTGAAAACTCCCCATTTCGAGACATGTATTTTACAAGTACAAGCACAAAAATGTATATGTTGTATTGAATGGTGATTTTTAAAATGTAATAATGAGTCACCGCATACCAGGAGTAAAACACCACTTCTCTTTCCTCCTCTGCCTGTCTGTCTCTCTCCTCCTCTTCTCTGTCTCTCTGTCTGTCTGTCTCTCTCTCCCTGCCTCTCTGTCCCTCTACCTCTCTCTCTCTCTCACACACACACACACAAAAAAAAAGATAAATATATTTAAATCGTATTATTCAGGCGATAATAATTAGAGTATAATATATATTATAATATATTATGCGATAATAATTAGAGTATAATATATATTATAATATATTATACTCTAATTATTATCGCCTGAATAATACTTATTCATTTATCTATATTTATACGGAATAAAGAGTTTAGCGCTTCTCATGATTTATTTCTGTACAAACAAATTGCTGCCAAGTGTTTTTCCTATTAACTTTGCTTTTAAGATTAGTGAAACTATTTCCATTGTTTTAATGGATCATGGTTTCGTCTTGATTGACTGATAAGCCTCCGCTTCTGCTCTGTCCGTTTATTTCATTCTGTGGCTGACAACTGTTAAATCATTACAACCGACACAAATTCAGTGTAAAGACAAGTTCCGCTTATAATCACAAGTACCTCTCTGATTGCCTTCATCTAGCAAGAAGCAAGAACGGTAATAATCTGATTTGCACTGATTAGTTCAGTCATTTGAAGTCAATGAAAATGTTATTGATTGATTCAAAATGTACACAAACAAGATTTCTTTCTGATCTGTTATCCTGCTGATAGCAAATGAGAAGAAACGTTACTTCTTTTATGATGTACTCGATCAAAGCTGATTTTTCATTACCCCCTACTGAATGGCCAGAAATTGTATGACAATCTGAATAAAAAGCCTTCCAAATATCAGACGAATTTCTGTTGGATTTCCGGGGTAGTGAGTGACAACGCTGACATTTCAAGGTTGCTTGGCCATTTTGGGTGTGGCAAAGGGTTCGGATATTCAATTCGATTCGGGTGGGTGTATACAAAATATTGTATTAGTGACATGTCAAAATAATCACATTCTCATTACTGTGAGGTCATTAAGTACCAAGCAACTGTTTGTTGACAAAAAAAGTTACGAATCAAATGAAATCAACACACCAAGGAGACACCACAACTTTTAACTTGCAGTTTGTTTTAACGGCTGTAACATCTGGTCTTCAAACTTGAAATAACGATTTCATAATCAATACTATGGTGAACTTTTCACTCCAACAATAAGCCATGAGGATTAATTTAAAAACTCCAGTGGGCTACTTAGCAATACAAATAACGGCTTAATTGAGACTTCTCAAAAGTTTCTTTAATTACTACACCTGTTATACTAAAAACAAGAGTCTTCCTTGACCCAAGCTCAGTAGCCGATTTCATTAGTTTGGTTACAATTAATGGATAGAAAAAAAAAGATCTGTTGTTTGTCCCTCAAGTGGGCCAATTAGATAGCCATGCTCCTGAGAAGGTCGAGTTTTTTCAAATTAAATCGATCATTCATTATGCAAAGAAACTGGTTAGAACGAAAAACTGGCTTTTATTGTGGCCAAGTCATTATACATATTGTTATTAACGAGTGGTAAACCGTTTATTGCTATGTGTCAACATCGGTGAGGTGATTTGCACTTCAGGATTATTTTCTTGTGTGTGTGCAATTCAATACGAATTGCAATCAATACCGATCGGCAAAAAAACAAACAATCAGATGCCACGATGCAAGGTGATATTCCACACCTCACCAGAACGTTAGCCTGCAGTTTCCCACTGAAAAAGAAATCCCTTAGTGGTTATATCCTGATGAAAATAAAAATCTTCCTAATGCCACCACCACAATCACCACCTTGATCAAGAATTCAACTCGAAGTAATCCAATGACAGTTATATACCCAGTGATGACACTTTGCCGGTGTAAATTGCTTCTGATTTCAACTAATATTTACTACGCTGAACCAAAACTAATCACCAATCAATGCGGAAGTGAAACACTATGTACGGTACCTCATCCGATGATGATGATTACCAAAAGTAATGTGTCGTTTGCAACGTAATCGTCATCACAGCAATCTTCAGTGACCCAAATAAAAAAAACAAACACGGACGTGAAAATTTGCGTTGGAATACTAATTAAGCATTAACGTGTGGACAAAACCCAACTACAGTGAATAGCCTCACGAAATGCATGTGTAAATTTTATCTAGAGTTTTTGGGGGAAAAAGCCTCTATTTATTTTCGAAATAATTGTTTCAGACAGTTTCGACGCCCCTTTTATTCGTCAAACAAGAACATCCTGCTGGTTTCATATCCCTTATCCCCATAATCATTTCTTTCATTCCAAATAATTTACGTGTTACACACACGCACAAAAGGCAAAATCACAAGGGGACGTACATATATTTCATATTCAGATGGATTAATGTCCTTTAAGTCATTGTACTAACGGCGTGAACGATTTCAGAAATCGTGGCCTCTCTCATCTTCACTGCGTTTGTTTTGCCATGCAAATAAACTTCAGGGATACCTTTCTTTAACTCATTACAAATCAGAATTTTTACACATGAACCAAATAAGCAAGCTCTAGTTCCACTGTTACACTTGAAAATTGGCAACAATCGCCAATCATAATAAACAGCAATCGATACAAAAATCGAGCACTTACCGTTTGAAACTCTTTTTTCTGAAGGAGACGATGAAAACGAAACACGTTTCTGTGTGCCAATCCTTGGCTTTGATTCGCGCTTCAAAACGCTCTTTTTACGTGGTAAAGTAACCTTCTCATTGACAAATACTTCATCTCCACCGTTTTTTAAATGTCCCTCTGACATAGATAGCTCTGGTCCTTCGTCAGATAAGTCAAAACTGCTATTGGAACAGGATCGTTCACTTCTAGATCCAGCCATGTTTCACTATCTATCTACTTTGGCTCCGAATGAGCTGTTATGATCAAGTGAGGTCGGCTGGCAGCGTTGGTATGTCCTGGTTCTTTATTTTCAACTTGCGAAACAATGCTCAATTGTTTGTGTTGTTAACATTTCCAAGGTGAACTTTTCACCTGCAGTTCCAAACCAGAGCTGACCTCCTCATTTCTAAGACATCATCGTTATATTTCAGTTTATTTTATTTAGCTAAATTCGGCAGCTCCAAACCAGAGCTAACCTCCTCATAGTTAGACATCATCGTTATATTTCAATTTATTTAATTTAGCTAAAATCTGTACCTCCAGCTCCAAATCAGGGATGATGTTCTTATTCTTAGACATCATCGTTGTATTTCAGTTTATTTTATTTAGCTAAAATCTGCACTTCCAAACTAGGGCTGACCTCCTCATTCTTAGACATCATCATTATATTTTCATTTATTTTGTTCAGCTAAAATCTGCACTTCCAAACTAGGGCTGACCTCCTCATTCTTAGACATCATCATTATATTTTCATTTATTTTGTTCAGCTAAAATCTGCACTTCCAAACTAGGGCTGACCTCCTCATTCTTAGACATCATCATTATATTTTCATTTATTTTGTTCAGCTAAAATCAGCAGCTCCAAACTAGGGCTGACCTCCTCATTCTTAGACATCATCATTATATTTTAATTTTTTTATTTAGTTAATATCCGCAGCTCAAAACTAGTGGTGATGTCCTCATTCTTGGACATAATCATTATATTTCAGTTTACTTTATTTAGCTTAAAACTATGCAAGGTATTTAAAAGATAGTCTTTCTAGAATTCTAGCTTCTTTTCTTGAGCTCCCCGAATCTTTGAAAATCTTTTTCATCTGTTTTTTTCTGTGCTTTCTTTTCACTTCTGATTTTTTATGTCCAGCGTTTTTTAGGGAAGAATCCTTCTTTCTTTGCTTTTATATCCCTTTTTGTGACTTTCCCAACTATCTATATATATATGTGTGTGTGTGTGTGTGTGTATGTGTGCTTTTTTATTCTAATATAAATTTATATATATATAGTATTAGGAGTAAACTCCAAACAGCCAGATGTTAAGGCTTCTATTTTGACAAAATAACAAAACAAAACAAAAAAACCTCTTACATAACAAACAAATTTTACACGACTCGAGACGCAATACATAAACAAAGCCATAGAAGAAGTGCTTCAGAAATTTAGATAAGAGACAGACATAAGAAAGACCATGTTGGTAACAGAGGTCNAAAAAACCTCTTACATAACAAACAAATTTTACACGACTCGAGACGCAATACATAAACAAAGCCATAGAAGAAGTGCTTCAGAAATTTAGATAAGAGACAGACATAAGAAAGACCATGTTGGTAACAGAGGTCCCGGGATTGTGACCGTCAGTGGCTGCTTTGCATTCCCGCTCTTACAAAGATCTAAAAAACAGTGTGAAAGAGAGAAAGAGAGAGAGAAAGAGAGAGAGGTAGAGAGAGAGAGAGAGAGAGAGAGAGAGAGAGAGAGAGAGAGAGAGAGAGAGAGAAAGAGAGCGATTACATATAAATATATATATATAAGAAAAGCACAAATGTTGCTCAAAACCATACATCGTTTATATTAAACCAACAGAGGAAATTCGTGGGTATCGCCAATACCATTTCATAAAGCTGCTTTCTGGTCCTTTAGACGGAAAATAGCTTGAAGTCAAGTCTTGCTTGTTTTCCAAATTTATTCCCAAACACTCTACACCACAATGAATAACAAATCACAGTTGCACCATTTGTCATCCCATGAACCACATTAAGAAAATTATCACCCACATTTCACATGTCATCTTCTAGCTCAAGTGGTTACTGTACTTCGTCACGTCTCGTGCAGGCTACTAAATATAATCAACACTGTAGCACTGTAGATTGTATGTGAGCTCGTTTAAATACTGAGAACCCAAATTGGATGAAGACGAAAGAAGATCCGTTCCGATACGTCAATCATTATTTTTCAACCCCACTGTATTGGTTGATCAGGTGCCAAACCTGACATAGGCATCGGCGATCATGCGACTCCAAGCCATCCTATCACTGCAGACATGGATGATTACAGCTCAGACTCTTGTTCGAAGCCCAATTGTTTAGAGACTGTAAAAATGTCTTTCTTTGTCTTCCACTGGCTCTCCTGCTCTTGATCTTTCTTAACAAAGCAAGGCGTTCCAGGTTAGGATGTCTCATAATGTGCCCGAGGAATTGCATCTACTTTTGCCGTATTGCACTGATGAGTGATCTTTTGGTGTAGGCCAGGGCAAGGACTTCCTTCTTTGATTTGTGTTCTGTCCATGATATACAGAGCATTCTTCTCAGAAATCACATTTCAGCTGCTTCTAATTTTGCTTCAGTTTCTTCGCTGATGTTCCAACACTCACAACCATATAACAGTACCGACCAAACGTATGCTTTCAAAACTCTATTCCACTGTATTATATTATACTTTATCTATTTCACACTAATACGTAGTTACTATTAAATCATTTTACCTAACAAATTTTACGGAAAAAGGTTTTGAAATAAGTTTAAAGGTTTGCAATGATTGACTTGTCTTCATTTAGTTTATTTATACTATATTAATGTATATTTATATTGTTTTCTTCGTATATTCGTATGGTTCTTATATTCAATCTGTTGGTGAGTCTGCTTCTGAAAGAGTTGGTTCTTTGTTGGGTATTTTTCATTCACCAGACACTGAAGAAGCAAAGACAGGGGTTTGAAGGCATAGACTGTCAAGATCAATTGAATTTGATCCAAGGGAATCCAAAATTGATCTTTCGATCTTTTCCTCGTGCTTTTATTTGCACTAATTTTTTATTGCTATCATTCTCTCCCTTGCTATACCATCCATCCAATACAAGATATCTGATTCTGATCTTTGTTTGAAGCGGCAGCAATTGTATCTACAGATCATCAAAGAGTTTTTTCTTTGCTGATTTCATTCTCCACGTTTTGACTGACACCTTTGGCTAGAAATTCAATAATTTCATTTTATGAAAAGGGGCTGATGTATTTTGTGCTGAAATATTTCAGAGGTTTGATGTTAAACCACTGTTCCAGCCCTGGACAATCAATAGACGCTTGATCTACAGTCTGTACAAAATTGTATCTTCTTCGCTTGTATGGCCTCTGGAAAGAATTAACTTGCTTATCATTGTCTCTAAAACATAAAACAAGTTTCTCATCAACGATTTTTTTGTTCTTCTCTTTATCAGCATTTTATCGGATCAGTTTTTCTCTTAGTTGTTTATTTAATTTAACATTTTCTCAATGAAAACCTTACATAGTCAGTTAAGGTAGCTTTTTAGGACTCTTAATAGAAATGCTGGGCAAATTTTTCCCTTTTGTTAGATATTTTCTCAATGAAAACCTTACATAGTCAGTTAAGGTAGCTTTTTGGACTCTTAATAGAAATGCTGGGCAAATTTTTCCCTTTTGTTAGATATTTTCTCAATGAGAACCTTACATAGTCAGTTAAGGTAGCTTTTTAGGACTCTTAATAGAAATGATGGGCAAATTTTTCCCTTTTGTTGGATATTTTCTCAATGAAAACCTTACATAGTCAGTTAAGGTAGCTTTTTAGGACTCTTAATAGAAATGCTGGGCAAATTTTTCCCTTTTGTTAGATATTTTCTCAATGAAAACCTTACATAGTCAGTTAAGGTAGCTTTTTGGGACTCTTAATAGAAATGCTGGGCAAATTTTTCCCTTTTGTTTGATATTTTCTCAATGAAAACCTTACATAGTCAGTTAAGGTAGCTTTTTAGGACTCTTAATAGAAATGCTGGGTAAATGTTTCCCTTTTGTTGGATATTTTTTCAATGAGAACCTTACATAGTCAGTTAAGGTAGCTTTTCGGGACTCTTAATAGAAATTCTGGGCAAATTTTTCACTTTTGTTGGATATTTTTTCAATGAGAACCTTACATAGTCAGTTAAGGCAGCTTTGTGGGACTCCTGATAGAAATTCTGGACAAATTTTTCACTTTTGTTGGATATTTTTTCAATGAGAACCTTACATAGTCAGTTAAGGTAGCTTTGTGGGACTCTTGATAGAAATGCTGGGCAAATTTTTCCCTTTTGTTGGATATTTTCTCAATGAGAACTATACATAGTCAGTTAACCATTTTCACGTCCTCTCGCATTGTGACTGGTTATCATACCATCATCTACCATGAAAGAGATGGCCAGGACTGATCTGTCTTTCTTCTTCTTTGTTTAAAACAACTGAGTACTTATGTGTTAACTCTTGTCAAAAAGAAATGGATTTCCCGCTAAATTCATTATTTTAGATTGAAACCCTAACATGTCAACCTTTCCCAATAACCTCACCTGTTCTGACATTATCTTACACGGACTTACTACCTTTGATAGGTTTTCTAGTTGACCAGCGCTTGTCAATCGTCTTATATCATCCTCTTCGTTTTCTCCCCCACCCCACCTCCATCATGCGTTTTATATCACTCAGGTGTTTCTTTTGATTCTTAGGTGAATTATCACCCATTGTGAAAAATAATAACACCACACAACATTTTAGCTGACTCGAGCTGGTGTTTTGTGTGATACTTTTGTGTGTGTCCGAGTAGACCGCAACCAAAAAAAACCTTGAAGATGAAGGTAATTAAGTTTTTAACGCCGTTCACTAGCAACCCCGAAGTAATGTAAATTACTATCTGAGCTCGTAATCATGGCTGTGGCGCTATTAAAACCCATACGCTACTGTTGAATGTGCTCACGAATCAGAAGGATTAAAACTCGGTGCCTCAACACCCTTGATTACAAGATAGGGAAGCAAAAATCAATGAAATTTAAATACACCCTAAAGAGGTCTACCATCGTCATAAAGCCATGAAAATGTGAGGTAACAAGAAATAGTGATGTCTGAAGAAAGTAATTTTATCTAAAGTGGGCTTTAGACAAAGTTGCCTAAATCCTGCAATTACTCTTCAAAATTTTGTAACCACTTCGTTACAAAAGAGTAATTAAGTATAATTCCATCAAAACTCACAAAAGTACACATTTCCTTTAAACCTTTCTAAAAACAGTTTGTCTTCTAGTCAAGGGCTATAAAACTCTTTAGAAACCTGTACGAAATTTTAGCAAAACGAAAGCATTTCTCGAGGATTTCTCTTGGAGCAACAGGACTTCCAACGGAGCTGTACAAAATATTTATGGAATTGTTAAGTGATCCTCACTTTTGGTGGTACGCTGGTTTCAATTATAATTACTAGAGAGCGGATTTTTATGGTGTTTATTTTTGCATTTTATGTCACATAAAATATGGTGCTAAAAAGTAAAAATATGGTGCTATAGGTAACAAAATATGGTGTTTATTTTTTTGTGGATAGGCAATAAGAAATAAGCTAAAACAAAATTTTTCTGCAAAGCATTTACTTTCTCAAGCAAGAAATACAACATATAACAGCAAATACAATCATGAGACCATGACATTGTATGTATACATAATATTTCACCTCCACTATATATAACTGTAGTCAATCACTTGCTTCTCCTAACCCAAGCTATGTACAGTTTTGAGCATCACAAAATGTTTGTCTTTTGGCCGACAAAAGTAAGAATATGTACTCACAAAATATTGCATTGTCAATAATCATCAAACTCGTTTTTATAGTCCATTCTCGAGTAGAGAACTAGTAGATGTTTTAGATGCTCAGGAGTCAAGTTGTGCCGTCGATCTGATAGTATATTTTTTAAGATAGAAAACGATCTTTCTACATCACATGAGGTGATTGGAGCATACTTAAATCCTGTGATATCGCCTGGTAATAGTCCGAGATCTAGAGAGGCCGTTTCACCAGAGAGCACGTCTGCGATCGACGAAATTTGTTCATATCCTGGATTCTTAGTTAGGACATTCTGGATTTTGTTCAGTACGATTTTACCCGTCTCGCCAGGCGCTTTCTCTAGGTCTGCCAGCAGTGTTTTAACAAGCCCTACTGACTCTACTAGAGGCAACCCTTTTGTTTCGAGCTTCTCGATCGTTTTCGCTATTGACCGGTAGTGAGCTGTAATGTAGGCCAAGTTGGCTACAACTGCCTCACTCTCAAACAGTGACTTCGCTGTAGTTATTGCTGTGCTGTCCTTGCTATCCAGTAATGATACGGCAGACTTGACCTCTTCAAAGTGGTTCCCATAATACACTGCGGCCTCCAACCAAGTACCCCACCGGGTAAGCACAGGTGACGGTGGAAGTCTTAGACCAGGACACTGGACTTTAAATACTTTAATCCTTTTTGGAGATTTTTTGTAGACCTTCTTGACAGCAGATATCAATCCATCCACTTCCGGGAAGATTTCTCGAATTGTCTCAGCCACCCTGTGTGTACCGTGTGCAAGACATGTCAAGTGAACTAGTTTTGGGAACAGTATTTTTAGTCCTTTAATTGACTTACACATATAGGGTGCGGCATCAGTTAGTGCTAGCTGTACTCTATCGTTAAAAAGCTTACCTTCCCAGAGTAAATTCAATGAATCCACAATGAATTTGGCTACTGTTTCATGATTTGTGGAGGACAGAACTTCGCTGTTCAATAGATATGCTGTACCAGCCTCCCTCTCGTTTGCTGTCAGGGGTCCTATTATAAAGTTGGCTACGGCTTCCATTCTAGCGTTTGTTGTCTCATCCACGCTGAACCATACATTGTTCTCCCCAACGGCTTTTCGAATGCTCGCTACTTTCTTTTCGTAAAGTGGAGCTACGTAGTTTTTTCTTAGAGTAGATTCATCTGGAATATTTTGCTTCGTGTACTTCGAAAGAAAATTACGGAGCACTTCGTTTTTCAGCTTCGTCAGTGGAATATTAGCTGCTACAAAAGCAGCGCACAACTCGGAAGCGAATTCGTTATTCCTGGAAGATGTTGATGTCCCTGTTTGACTGACTAAAGTTTGCTGCGCCTTCGAATTATCCTGGAGTGCATGCTGGTGTTTGGCCGAAGCTATATGCTGTGTAACTTGGTCTCGTCTCTCTGCACTTACAGCTTTGCAACATAATTTACAAAACAACACGCTTCCATCCGATCGAAAAATATCCGAACCAAATGAAGAAACAAAATGAGTTAGTCGAGCTGATTTGGTTTGCTTAACTTTAGGCATGGTCAATGATTTGCTGGTCTACAATAATCAAAATTTGACAAGACGTGTTCAGATTGCTTTACTCAACGGAAGTTCGAATGTATAATGCTATTTCGTACAATCGCCACCTCGGTTCTGTAACCCTGCGGTTTGGAGGAATGGATTTAGCATGTATCTGTGTAGGTATCGATTCAGTAAAATACTTTTTAAGCGCGAATCCCTAGATTGCGTGAATCGCTAGGATTTCCATGGATTATAGGCCTACATGTTACATGTATATCTTGAAGCTGTTTAGCACCATTGAGAGCTATGATTATGAAGGTTTGAGATAATTTTCAGTTAAAAGATTGAAAAAAACTGCCTGACTGTCAAGCAATCATTGGAGCTATCATTGCATCATAATCCGGTCTTGGTTTCTAGCCAACATCCCACATTCGAAGTGTAGGCCTATACAAACAAATTAATTTTATTGTCATTAAGACTGTCATTATAGACTCATTAATTATAATTATCGACCACTCCAAGTGCAATTAGCACATCGTACGTCCATCCATTCTATACAGATGTCGACTCATCTAATTTACTGTAACTCGAGTGTACTTAGGGAACGGAAAAGTGAGCAATAAAGCCGACTTTTTGGTCGGCTCTTCAATAATGTTCCTTCTCCAACTTTTCTGCCTTTTTATTCCATGCAAAACGATACAAAATGCATAAAAATTGTAAAAAAATACTATATTTGGCCTGAAAATGGCAAAATATGTTATTAACATATTTTTTTATGGTGCTAACGTCAAAATATGGTAAAATATGTTATTAACATAAAATTTTATGTTACTAACATAAAATCCGCTCTCTAATAATTACCATGTAGCCCTGCAGCTTGGGCTTCTTTAATAGAACAAATTTTAACTGATATTTTTCAAATACTCAAGGGTTTTTCATGAATACTTATTAAATTGATAAAGCTCGTTCTATTTACTTCAGAGGCTCCGAAAGAAATTTTTTTGCGAAGGAGGAACTGTTTTTTTCTGTTATCGCTTCCCAGTTGTAAGTATTTGTGTTTTACTTAACAAAACTTTCATTGAATATTCCAGATAGGTTACCAACAATGAGTCATCATTTTATATAGAGCATATATTTTGGATTTGCATCCATCTTTAGCTAAAACATAAAATGAAAAGTAAACATTATTAATTACAATTTGTAACGAAAAATACTAAAAAGAAAAACCATATAAAAACTTTATCTACAATGTTAACATGTTTATAAATAATATATATATCTATAAAGTTTGTATAACAATTAATGTGATTAATACAGTTTTGGTTTTATTGTTAGGGTCCTGCTTCGATATTCGTCCCTTGTATTGAGTTCAGGCTTTATCTCGTAGATCCATAATGCTTTGAGAGTGTTGAGATGACTGAAGTTTGTTGACACGTCCAGAATTTCTGTCTCGTCGAAGTTTAAAGTTGACTTACATCTGTGTAAATTTTATTGAATACCCACCTTTTTTTATTTGAGGCAACAAAAATCCTTTTTTGGCAAAAGGTGGTGCTCACAGCCCCCCTTCACGCGCCCCGCACAGGCCTTGTATATATGTTCGTTATCTGCTTTGTTTAGTTGTTAACATTAGACTGGAATAAAGAAAAAGACTAGTTTTTAGTGAAAAAGATTGCATAAAACACCTTGCAGTTATTGACAAAACAAGCCAAACTTTAAGAACCAATAAATTTTCTGAGGCTTACTTTTCCATTGTTGTTTATAGCTACTTCCAGCCTTGAGTTTACTAATTTTTTTTCTTAAGTTATATAATATAATATTATTTTAACAAAAAAGAATGACCATTTAAATCTTGAAAATCACAGTAAGGATGATACCACGATTGAATTAGTACACTCACTTTTTACATAGAAATCTCCGTAGTGACCTTTTTCTAGAAAATCAAGGAAGTATTTTAAAAGGAATTATAAGTCAAGAAAAAGTTAAGAAACTAATTCTGTTTTTAAGTTCAGGATTCTATGTTATCGTTGTGGTTTAGTGTTTACAAAATAACTATTTAAGAATGTTCTAGAAAAAGTGAACACCCTCGAATTTCCCGACACAAGCCTGATTGAGAATGTAATAAAAATAATCAGAGATTTTGCTGTCAATCCTGCATTGAGTGGTACTGAGAGAGAACTTTTCACTCGCGCGACTTGTTGAGAATTGGATAAGATCAACAATTTTACCTTCATTTAACCCTGTTACAGTACTTAATTTCCACAAAGAGAAAACAGAGTGGCTTGATTAAATATCCATCGCGAAGGAATGAAGCCCATATGTCTCTGGCAATTTTACCTAAACTCATCCACACTTAACTTAAACTGCCAAAAGTTTTCATTCGTTCCAATTTTTAGCTTTGAAAGAGTTGATATTCATATGTCATGCAATATATATATATATATATATATATGTATATATAAATGTCTATCTGTATATGTCTATATGTATATATATGTATATATATGTATATATATATATGTATGTAGATGTATATATATATATATATATATATATATATATATATCCTTGTTTGACTTGGTAGCAGTGTTTTATACTTTTGAAAATGTTCCTCTTAACGGACGAAAAGGACGATATTAATCACAATTTGTGTATTACCGTCAAATTTTCGGGGGCTCGGCTCCAGTCTTTTACCTCAGAACCGTTCTGCCTGCCCTACAACATTATATTATTTTACCAAGTTTATTCTACGTTGATAACTGAATATTCCTTGCCTCACTGTCATTGGGGGATTTGATAAATAGAGAAATTTTAAGTTTGAAGTTACGTAACTCTGCAGCAAACGTTTGCTTTACTAATAGTGCTTGAATGAAAACATACTACAGATTTTTAAGTGGGTATGCTCTTATTAAGATAAATGTTTTATTGTACCAATGGTGATTTTTTTTCAATTAATAGATTGAAGTAGTTTGCTTCTTATTTCTGATCAATTCGAGGGTCACGGGTCTTAGAATGCTCTTCTGATTAAAAAATCCTGTACATTAGTCTCCAAATAATATGAAAAACACAGACCTAAAATGCTCACATTCGATTGAGAGCTTTCAGCTAAAATCGTAGTCGTCGTACAATTCTCTACATCGTATTATAGAAATTCCTGTTGACAGTGATGGCTTTTTTTACTTAAAGCAGATGATTCATAACTCCTGCTAAAATATTATCAGTGCTATTTGTTTCCATTATAGATAAATATCGATCACACTGAGATTGTAAATCCAAATAATCTACATCTGTCACGAATAGCAGGAATAATTGCAGCTAAGCAACCTTATAAAAAATTCTAAATCTACCTTCAACAGATATTATTTGGTACAAGATTCACTTCTCTATGGATCATATCGATATTCCCCTTCTCAGTAATTTGTTTCATTAGCTACTTTATTTTTCGCACTTGTTTCTGGGCTTCGAGTTTATTCATCAATCCCACAGCTTTAGAATAAAGATAAGACCACGTATCATATGAAATACCAGAACATACCATGGAAAAGAGCTTCTCTGGGTAAATGAAGCTATGCAATTTGAAACAAATAGGGGGAAGAGTTCAACTTTGCTATAGTTACAGATATGTAGATGTACAGAATTCTATTCTTTTGCTTCAGAAGCTCCACCTTGTCAAAAAACAACATGCTACCAATCACAAAAACCGCTAAATGTAAATAATTTTTAAGGATCTGATCGGCCGTTGTACATATTAATCATAGCAGAACATGACAAATATGACTTCTTTCCTGTTTCTCTATAAATTTGACAAAAATAAATTCAACCCAAGCAAAGACACACATTTTCTCTTACCGTCTCTTAATACCACTGTACACGAATACAAAGTTTTTACTGCAAATAGTTTCAATCATATCTAATTAAAAGTGATCAAGTGTATATACCTTACTCCTGTTTACTTCCGTTCTCCTGGCTACTATGCACTGAAGATATTGCTGGTTTCTATGACCCTGAGAGCTATGCTGATGGCATTTTAACCCTGGTAGGGGCACAAGGCCAGACAGATAAAAGGGTAGAGCCCAGGCGAAAGTAAGCTATCCACCTATAGCATGTTATGATTAAATGAGAAGAAACCAGATGGCACATCGTCAGATGAGAGGGTTAAGAAGGGACGCGAGCCCCCGTGGCGAGCTAGGATGGGGTCAATAAAAATGCTACTGATAGTGACCCTTAGTCTTCGTCCTTCAAAATATCTGATAGCAAGTAGTCAAAGATTTTATTAGAAAACAAAAAAGGGAAAAAAGGCATACACTTGACAACAGTGATTAACAAAGAGCAAAAAAGGAACAAATAAGAATGGTATCAGAATAGCAACTATGAATGTCAGAAAGCAAAAGGACCACAACAAGCTACCCACAGTCACAGCAATCAAAATAACCAGTGAACTAAGGAATGAAGTGTTGTCGCCACAAGAGGTAAGACATGTAGGCTTTAAATATACAATTTTCGATGATGACTTGATTGAAGGATAACAATTTATATGGATTGGTTATAAACAAAAAGCGGAGTACAGTGCCAAAATACTATATAGAAAACCGATGGTGAACATCCCGTTCCGAATTGTAGAAGAAAATTGCTACAACAGTTTAATGGAGGGAAATGACAGAACATGGAATGATTTTGGTGCTCAAAGAGACAACAAATATACAGTTGAGCCTCGATTACCTGAACAAGAGGGGCGGGAAGCAATTTGTTCGGATAACTGATTATCGGTAAACAAAGGACACCTTACTCGATATACATGTACATGTATTTACGTTAGAACACACGTTTATGTAAATATTTACCTGGACCGAAAGATCTTGTTCGGATAATCCAAAATTTGGATAATCGATGTTCGGAAAATCGAAGTTGAACTGTATTCAAAATAAACTAACTGAAGAGCTTGAGAAATATTTTGAAACTATTGATAAAAGTATAGGCAGCAACAGCAGTGAGGTCAATGGCATGATTATAACAACTGAAGCACATTAGTAATACACGATTTATATTCAGACCAAATCGATCAACAGTTTATGGAATTTTTGTAGTAAAATCGATTATAGAAAAAAATAGTCAGCAAATTATTGCATTTTATGACGATTTCCTGTTTGATCCTAAAAATGACAACAAGAGCAAAACATCCAATCGTAATGTTACAGAATATGTATGAGGGAACGACTGCATCAACTACGGGAATGAACCCGAATTTTGGTGCGTTTATTGACTTCAAACATGGAGGATAGGAGTCACCATGTGTATTAAACCAATACTCTGACTATGTTCTACGAATAACAGCAAATGAAATCCATAAACCATTTTCTGATGAAAGGGGAGTAGAATTTGAATATAGTGTCTCATACTTCTGCACAAACAAAGAACAAAAGATGGCGGAAAAATTATATGTAATATAAATATTTTTTCGGTTTTAACGCAATTTTTCCCGAGTAATTGGGGCTCAGGCGGTGTACTTCAGAGGGACTTTGTTTTGGCAGTGAGGAATTTCTCGCCCGGATGCCCTTCCTGACGCCAACCATTGGCTTCTTTTTTTTGTAAAGTTCCAAGCTCTTTTCGCCCGCTCGGGGAATCGCACATGGAACCTCTTGGTTATGGCGCAACTGTACTAACCATTAAGTTACGGCTCCTAATTATTTCTATTGCATGTAATAGAAATAATGAGATGAATCGTATATGTAGATGCTGTTGCTCAAAAATTTTAGACGGTGGAAGAAGCAGAACGCCTGATAAATATATCAAAAATACCTTCTGGGTTTCGTTTTGACAGTATCATCCTAAAAGACAAAGTTTCAGTTATTTAAGAGTAGAGAGCTGGTAAAGAAAGTAACTCTTATCAGCATTGGAGTAAATCTAATTGAAAATGTAAAGACGTTTGTATACTTAGAAAGTATGGTAACCTATTATGACAAAGAATTGCCTATCAAATAGCAAAGACAAAGGGAAAGTTTAACGAGCTTTGTAGCGTACTTACGGACACAAGCGTTAACTCGGCTACAAGTAGGAAGTTATTATAAACATGTATAAGATCATGTCTTCATACGGAGTCTAGGAGTGGCCTTCCAAAAATAAGAAAAAATAAGAGAACTTGAGGCGATATTAATAGCGTGGCATAGAAATATGGTTGTGTGACTGGAAATGTAGAGATGCTGGTGAAGATGAATATGGTTTTCAATATACGAATCAAGAAAAACAAAACATAGTTAAGGCTGTTTCTCTGGGAAATTCTATAAATGCACAATGTTGAAAATATATCTCAACTATATGAATAAGTGAGAAAATGTTCTATAAGAAAAAGACTGTTATATGGAAAGACTACAAAGAAATCACCTCGTAATCAAAGGCTGAAGGTTCCTGATCTATTGGGTGTGTCAATTAAACAAGCCAAGAAAGTGGCACAAAGCAGACACGAGTTTGCCGAGCTGATCCAAAAACGGACTAATTCGTCTCTCTAACTTTAAAGAAGTTTCTTGGATGACTTTACAGGTAAATGTGCAGGTAGGAGTACTAGTGCCCCGTGGTTGTGTATCAGTAACTTTGGCACACTCATAAATCAATACATAAAGGTAAAAATAATTCTGACCCATAAATAATAAATTATTATGTAGTTGCAACTACGTCGTGACGCACCCTATGAAGCAAATAAAACATAGAAATCCAATTTAAATCTACATTTAGAGTGTGCATGTGGAGCTTCTGTTCTAGAGAGTCGCATATTACTATCACCTTCCAACCTTGTCAATCCAGTAGTTTTTCCAAGCACCTTTCTTTTTTATAGATATTAAAGTTCTCCTTTTTTCTCATAGTCTCTACAATCAATTCAAAGTGAAAAATGTTTTTGAACCTGATGACCCAATGAAAAGTTTTAGACTTACTTCCCAGGTGTTCCTATTTTTGATCCTCGTTTGTCCTCGGAGGGAAAAAAACCCACTCCAACTGGGCCACTTTACCAAAGTGACGGATCAGGAAAACCCCAGAAACAACTTGTTGTTTACAGATTTCTCCAAATATACTTAACAAAGGGCCGCAGAGCAACCGAGCAGCAGTGTATTAAAAACCACTTCCTCTCCCTACCGGTATCCGCCCACAGGGGTCAAGTTATTCATTGGTCCTTTCTTTTCGCAATTTTTAACATTTTTAGTTTTAAAATTTGTTTTAAATCTATATTTCACGTTTTTTTGCTAACCTGTGGATCGTAGCTTTCATACCTTCCGCTTTTAGTGTGATTCTTGATAGTCTATTCCTAAGTGGCATTAACCTCTCTTCGTATCATTTCATACCGATCTTTTGACTTTATATCTAAATTTCAAAATCTAAATGCTGCTTGATTGTATTTATCCTTTAAATTTTAATTCATTTTATTGTGATTCTCAGCAGGACTCACGTTGATATTAGCAAAACGTTTTTTTAAGTGATTCTATCCTGTATTAAGATTCATTATAAATAAATAAATAAATAAATAAACAAATAAATAAATAAACGAATGAATGAATTAATTAATGAATGAATGAAAGAATGAATACATAGATCATTCTTGTCATGATTCCGATTTCCTGCAGTACCCTTGAACACTGTCTTCATGAATCACAGTTACGCCTGCTTTTGAAATTTGCACTGGTAAAGTTCCTCAGAAGGTGTAATATTATCTGACGTCAGTCATATATTATTTCCTCCACCTTTGGTAGAAATGTGCGTATTATATTACTTTATGAAATACAAAAATCTTGTACAAATTTCATATTCTTTGTTGCATTCTTCTCACTTGTTTTGTGAATAGAAGTGGAAAAATATCCATTGGCTGGAAATCAAGCCACGCTTTCCCACGTGACAGGCGATGATTTTTTATCCGCCAATTCTTACACATAAATATGCATTTTAGTAATACAAAACAAACTCTAATGAAACTGGAAATAATCGTAAGATTGTTCAAATCCAATTCTTATTTCCACCACTTTACATAAAAACATCCTTTTTTTAAACTGCTTTCAATTCAATGGTCAAACCAGGAAATTAGTGAAGTCTAGCCATATAATACATAAGTAGAGCTCACAATGCAAATACTTCCTATCTTTACTGTTTCTTTATTCATTTCTTCTGCCACCAAAAAGGATAATTTTCTAAATACAGTTGAAGAGCGGGAACTATAAACAACAAAAGCTTCAAAGTAACGAACCAATTCTCCTTTTCCCGTACTTCTTATTAATTTCAAATGAGAGTACATTTGAAAAATTGACACTTCCCAAGAAGGGGGAAAAATAACGTAATTTTTGTCCTAAATTTAAATACAGGACTCTATCTACGGACAATTAATATTACATGTTATCTCTCTGTACTTAAATCCTCTTCTCATCCGTTAAATTGAATACTCATGATTAATTTTTTCTTGATTTACGTATCATTTTATGGGAAGCCTCTGAAGCATCAGTACCTTTTATCTAAGGACAAATATGTTTTCTCATTATGTGTCAATTATTCAGAGATTCTGCTTTATATACTCTAACTGAAAATAGGATATCTGATAAAGCGTAGTCTTATGTAACTACAGGGTATTTTGGTGGTAAATATGGTTCAGAAAGAAAGAAAATAAACTCAGCTAACTCTGATTTAAACGCATCAAATTCTACCTCTGAAAAAAGTAAACAAGCATGCCAATATGTGAGTACTGTCAATTTTTCCTACACAAATAGGCTTAAAAGATAATATTAGAAAAAATTGCTATACGTGTTATAAATATTCATAATATAAAAACATTATGGAATTTAATGACCAACATAGATCAAATCGTGTATATTTCACTAAAATAACACAGAATTTCCTCCACAATGAGATAGGAAGTAGCCTCTGTTTTCCGTTTGAATCATGGCGGAAGTCATTAACCATTTCATCACGCACATAAGTCATACTTAACTTATACTTATCAGGGCATTGTGGCAGTTTAATATTCTATTTAATAGTGTTCCAAAGATTACATTTTACAAATTATAGCAATTAATAAGCTCCAAAGAACTTTGTTTTTAAAGGAATCTTTAACCTTCGATTTTTAAGTTAGTCTAGGCAGACGATTTACGGAGATATTTGTCTCCCAGGTGTCTCCTGCAACTCACTGCAGCACAAACATTACTAATTAGCTCATTTGTTTGTTTTTTTGGCAATAAAAATATATAAATACATTTAGCACCAACTCCTTTACATCGTCTTTGAAGCATATGTTCTTATATAGATGTAAGACCGCAAGATGTCATTTTTCTCATCGCTCTAATCTCTTTGATTGCTCATATACACAAATGCAGTGCAACAAGGTTTCAAATACGATGACACGGCTGATCAGGTGTAATTTTGTGGCTGATCACTGCCAAAAAACACACATATATATAATATATAGAATATATATAATATATATAATAATTTTCGACAACAAGGACATTTTGTATGATAGGACAAGCTTTCGTAATTAATATATACAATATATATATATATATATATATATATATATATATTTATGGCCCACTTGGAAAAGACCATGTAATGTTGAAATGATAATCCCGTGGCAAATAAACATTCTTTAATAATAATAATAATAATTAAAAAAGTAATAAATAACAATAAAAAATATCAATAACAAAAATCCAGTCTGAATTCAATCCTGCAATACCAGACTTATTACTAGTACTATGATATCTTTCTATGTATTGTCAGTGATCAGGCTGGGAGTGGGGAGTGCTGCAGTCATGAGTTTTTGTGATACAACAACCGCTTAAGCAATCTGCCTTTCCTCACTGATTGTAGGGCTGCACTTGCAAGGTTGACGTGATGTTGCCATTTTAATTTGGTTTTCTATTTCATCTCACTCTTGTGACTGCAGTACATGTGCCTCCATTCAACTTACCTGGCTTGTTCCAAGGCGCTGAATGTGGATTTTTCACCCAACCATCACTAGATGGTATGTAACCACTCGATAAAAATAATAGATATGTGTCTAGCTGTGTCTCTGTGTGTGTCTGCTTCAGGCAAACAAATCTAATTGAAAAGACTAACCAGTTACCAATGAGAAAAAACATTCAAAGTGCTTTATTTCAATTCGTACCATTCTGTAAGAATCAGATGCTTGCAGTTAAATATGTTTGAAGGTGTTGGTTTTCTCGCTTATTTCACCCTTAACAAGACTGGAAGCGAGTTATTTTTTTTGGTTAGATTTCTTTCCGTGTACTTAAAACATTTTTCCATTTATTGGTCCTTTATCCCTCTCCCGATTTTATCTCCAAAAACATTTACAAACCCAGTAGTCTTCAACTGAAGTTAGATAGCAAATAAATGAATTGTCGTGCCAGAATCAAAACAAACATTTTCTTAACAACAAGTCATTATACTGAGTTTCACAGAAATCCCAACTGGTGTACCATCATGATCATCTTAAACGTGTCTCTTTCTTTCAAAGCCAAAGGATTATCTGATCATTACCATTCTTAACAAGAGCCTTTTTAACTTTATCTGATCACCAGAAACGAGAAGAAGAACAATCAAAGGAACAAGGAGAAGAAAAGGAACAAGGATAAGAATATGGAAAAGACGAGATTTTGAAAACAAGTTTCAAATGAAGATATCAACCACAAATCATTAAAGTCAAAAGTCCCCATTGAATCGCTACAATGAGTTTTGCAGAATACAAGGAAAAAATTGACTAAATTTCAATGAAATATATTTTCATTGGATTTAAATGTAGAGTACTGCTCAGATGTTTCTTGTTTGCTTTTTTATGCAATAAAACCAAAGAAATAAGAAACGGTCATAGTGGTAGAAAAAAATAAACTAAATAAAATATCCACACGATAAAATTAATATTAAGAGAAATATATAAAATAAATTTTGTAAAATTGGGCACACCAACAGCCTATCCCAATAGTGTTAGTATTGGATTATTTGTGTACTGTTTGTTTGATCTCTTAAGCCATTCTTTGTCACAGCGGCCTTAAATAGAGTTCAATAGAAGTCAATGAAATACGATCAACGACCAGAATCGACTAGAAGTCAAAGTTAATCTCTTGAGCCATCTGCCAATGGCCGAAGGCCCATTTACCACTTTAAAAAAACACAGGAGATTCCTTTATTTATATAATTAGGAGAGTGGATTTCCTTGTTTAAAGAGGCCTCACTCAGGCACACACAGTTGACATCCACTAGTACTAATAAGAAGCCATTTATTGTTAACTTTATTACATACAACTGCGCAATCGTGACCCCGCAAACTCGACATTCTCTTTTACCCTGGATGATGACCTTTTGGAGGAGACAATGAAACTTGGGCACGATGGCTTTTCACCTTATCAGTCACAATCTTAAGTGAACTGTTGGTTCGGCTGTTTACAACTTTATGTTTTTATAATCGGTGGCAAATATTTGAGGTCAAGGGCGAGTCTTTTGTTAGACAGTAAAACACAAACGTATGCGCACAGTTGACCTGTTTGAACATTTATTGTCTCGCTTATGGCTATGGTTTCGTTAATATTACCAGAAAACAGCAAAAATTATAAACCCTTCAGGAATAGGAGATATATAACGAGGTTCACGAGGATGGTCCTTTTCAATTAACCACCAGTGATTTGTTACAGCGGCGTAATGAAAATAGTAAAATACCACGGAGATGTGCTTTTGTTTTACTGATTAATTTGGTATTTGACAATACCAATATCTTTGCCATCATCTACATCTTGATCTAACAGCTTTCTTTTTCGGGCAAGCGTCCAAGTGGTCCTTGGACACAGGTAAAGAGTCATTTTTTCACACTTTGTCTGCAAAAATAATTGCTTTTATTTAATATCCAGACCATCGCTTCATGAGTTGTTCCACTTAAAACAAGTAGGTTCATCATATTTACAAAGTCAGTTCCATCGGACAGACTATGCTGATCGAAGGACATTTTTTATCATCTCTTGACTCTCTTGGTATCAGTACTGGATCATTCATTAAAAAACCATCATGGTGAGGTTGAAGGTCTAGAGAATTTGTGACACACGCGGGGTTTTAGACAGGGGAAGTGTTTTTGTTATCTTGGTGGTTTGACGTACTCATAGGCTGAACAGAGTTTATTAGTCCTTATCCATCTCTTGAATCTTTAATCTCAATGCAAGAGTTGCACCCTGGTAAACCTGGTACTCAGTGAGCACATGTACAAAGGCAAAGCTGTTCCAGAGATATTCATATTACCAAACTCCAATTGCATTTCCCTTTCGCTTAAAGTTTTAAATAAAAATGTATCACTCGTGTTTACCTTGTGTGTATAGATATTGGAAATTTACTATTATGAATGCTTTCAGGTTAGTGTTTTAAGACCCAAATCAGAACCTATACAGTGATGTATTTAGATACTATACTGCAATGTGTAACAAAAAATACTGATTCCATTAATTTCCTTTGCTTTCAAATGCTAACGTTGATTTCATAGCAGAATTCTTTACTTGATGATTTTTGTGAATTAATGGGTAAACACTCTAATACACTTTTGGTTTCCCTAGATATGACATATGTTCTAGTAGCAATGATTTTTACAAGCAGACTTTGTTTACCAAGGATAAAGTAAAACCTCCTTTTGAATTAAAAGCAGTAGCAATGGGATACTACTGTATTTCTTTCTAACATGACGCAAGTTGGGTGTATCTTTAATTGGTATTATGGCATTAGTGTATCTTTTAGACCGACAAGAAAACGACAGACTTTGCAAGCAAAGTAAACAAGGCTATAACTACATTAACTAGAAATTGTAAGCCCCCTTTCGTGGTATCTCATATCCAAAATTATAAGGGTTGGGAAATGTGTCTTTTCGAGACTATTTTTATCAGATTTGCTTGTCTAAGAAAAGAAATTCCACACCTAAGTGTACCTGGGTTCTCAGATGTTATGAAAGGCAAGAAATAGTAGTAGTAGTAGTAGTAGTAGTAGTAGTAGTAGTAGTAGTAGTAGTAGTAGTAGTAGTAGTAGTAGTAGTAGTAGTAGTAGTAGTAGTAGTAGCAAACATATTTCCCTGCCCAGAGGTTGTGGCAAATACCGTGAGTATTATCCAAGTTTTTAAAGTCTGATTGAAATTCTAGCAAGATAGTACTTGCTGCATTTTACTGCAATTATTCAGTGTAATCTGTACAACTTCAACGATTCAATACCTTTGGTTAATTCTGGATTCTGGGTTAAAAGCAAGACTGTTAGATTCTCCTTCTTTGATTCCTGTTATAGTTACCTTTACATTTTATGAGAAGCTGATAAGGTTCCCGCAATGGAATATTATACGTTACGTCAAATGTAAGTAAAAAGTCTCACATCTAAATGCCTATCAAATTCAAGAGTCGTCGGACTGGAGCAGCGATTGCCTTGGCCAGCCTCCAATAGAGCAAGCTTCATGGGATGCGACTGTTTTGGCTTGATATACCCCATTAAAACAATGCTTCAAAGCAATTCCTAGGAAGGATATACGATACAGCACCACAGAGGATGGTGATGGATTTATCCAAAGGGCGCGAAAAATCGGGTCTTAAATTGTAGAAATGGCAACACTCCGGATATCTTTTGGTTACGCATGAGGTATCCAGTTTTCAGCAGTGCACTGTAGCGGATTATGGATTTAAGTATTAAACATTTCAGTTTGAAAGCTAATTTAGATCAGGCAATTTATGCCTGTTTACAGGTTTTTGGTAACAGTACAACCTAGAAAGGTGACGCTGTCTACAACTTCTAGCCCGTTGCTTCTTACGGTGGTTTATAACAAACCACCAGTGTCCTGTTTGAATACTTCGTTCTTCTGTAACACTCTTCACGCATGCAGTAGGCAGATACAAACTTGCAAACAAGATGTTGATGTTAAGCCCGTTCGAAGAGAACTAACCACTGGCAAACATTAGCTTTTTCTTAGAAGTCTTTTTGCTTTCTCAACTAATGATGGCATGAGAAATCGGGTAATAGGTATACGGGCGGAAATCAGCTTCTTCAATGCAAATGCAACCTTAGTACTGTCCATCTAATTATGTGTCAATGCCGTCGTAAAAAGACCCCAAACACTTTCCATGTTAAATGCATCCGTAAGATCTGTTATTAAGATAGAACGGCTTTGTCGGAAATTAAGAGATACGGAAATGGCCTGGGGCAGAGCTATTTCCATGTTTAGTGAGAGGGAAAAGACAATGACTTGTGTACTTACTTATGGGCGGATATTGTATACCGAAATTCTGCTCTCAATGGAAACAGAACGGCTTAGTAAGCAAGGCCAGCTACGAAAAACCTGAAAGGATAGTATTATTAAAGCCCTTACCACTCCTAACCTAATTTTGGAACAGTCCGCTGAACTTCGCCACTGAATGCTAGTGACTAAGTCTAACAATAGCGCTCTTGCACTTGTCGATCGGCGTAAAGGGTTGGATATCGTATGGCATGTATGAGATAAGATGGACAAACTTAATTCTAACGAAGATGGAGCACCTGCCTCTATGGTCCACCTTCCCTTAGACTGATACAAAGAAAAGCTGCAAATAACGTAAACAGTGATTCAATGAATCAATGCTTCCAAACTTTGTCTTAAATATACTACATGGAGTCAGAGTAGAAGAACTTCCAAATAACAATAAAAACAATTGTTACTTGTTCCATTGTCCCGACAGTGTGGGTTTATGGAAAAATGTACCAGCATTATGACAAAATTCTTACTTATTAGTGATACAAAGATATGGAGCCTTTTTATCCTAACCTCAAAACCACGTGTACTAATTTCTATTTACAAGGCATAATCCCTTTGTTTTTCACGCCAATTTCAGAATATTTTTTGACCAAACATGCCGGAAACGGTACGATACAACAAAAACGAAAGTCGTTTTAAATTACTGTGGAAATGAAAATGTAAGTCCTAAACCAAATTTTTCGATCTTAACTTATCCTAAACCAAATTTTTCGATCTTAACTTATCCTAAATTTTGACTATTCGTTGATCTATAGAGTTTTAGTGCCAGGTAGGCTAAATCTCTTGCATTTCCAAAATCAAACTCAACCACTTCCTTTTACTTTCAAGGATTATATTACAATACTAAGTATCAAATACCCCCCCCCCCTCCCTAAACAGTACTATCTGGGAGGCAGTTATTGGCTTAGAATTCAAAGTGCATCTGATCATTTCAGATCATTTCTTACACACTTGATATATCAAATAGCGTAAAACTGTGTAATAAATGGGAATATAATTTAGCTTTGAATGTGCGAAAAACATCTAATTCGAGATGACATTATTTGCTTCATATAACTAATAATATAGTTCTTTCATTATTAGTTTTTTGCTACTATGTGATCTGTACAGTTGTCTGTAAAGTGATAAATATATATGTCACAAATTTACACCATAATCAGATAATATTTAAGGTGAACAGAAGTTTTTCCCATCTTGCATCTTTTGAAGCATCTACTTTTCAAAACCATTTTTTAGCTGACACTAGTCCTCGTGCAATAGGGAACTCGGGAGCTTCACTATCCTTTGGATTGGAAGGACCATTCTCCACAGTTCGTCTAGAAAATCAAAAGACAACAGTTAAGAACAAAACAAAATGTAAAACGAAGATTATTACATTTTTACCTCAACCAATCGAAAGGATGCTGCTGCATTGGAGAGGTAAACACTAAAATGAGGATTACAATAAGGGCAAGAAATGGGTCTGAGAAACTGCGGAAGACTTTACACGGGGTGAAGAAACAAAGGAGAAATTACTTAAGTCACTGCTATTGTCTTATGCAACACATAACTGTCAATACTTCACCATAATTAAGGGTATCTCCAGTAGGCCAGAATTAGCTGGGAATTCCACAGCTAATTCCACAGGGTTGGGCACAATGGGACATCACTCTACTTTTAGTTGTCATTTATTGAAGACCAACGCCAATGTATCTTTTTAGCTGGGAATTCCACAGGGTCAATCTATTAGTTCGACAAAAGCCGGGCACTTGGTGTTACTTTTAGCCATTACAATATGCCTTCAAGAAAGAAAGTTGTACCGTATATACAACGTCTGAACGGCTGTGAACTTCTGCCACACAGATTAAAAATTTGTTAAAAAAGTGTAATTATTAACGACTTCGTGTGTGTCTTGTATCTTGAAAAACAACTAAAATTCAAAGTCAACGCTTACTATACATTCGAATTACAATAATTGGTATCATTAGTTCGATATATTGTATACATTGGGAATTGGGAAGCAATTATATCTCTGGATAGATAACAGACAGAACCTAAAATATATTGGTATATTAAATTTTGCAAATTAGTGCTAAGGCAGAATCAGTTTTGAGTGTTCAGTAATATAACACCGAATCAATCCGGCATCACCAAAAGTGAATTAGCTTAATGTGAACCAAATGTGAGTTAGCTTCAAAATGACCCTCCTTCTTTACCTTGCCGTATGTTTTCTTACGTATGCTTCTGTGTTTAGTCGAGGGTTGGGAACAATGGGACATCACTCTACTTTTAGTTGCCATTTACTGAAGACCAATGCCAATGTATCTTTTCAACTGACTGTGTTATGCCAGAATTTCATTCTACTGAAAAATTCAGCAACACTCCCATAGTTCTCAAAATTTGAAACTGGTGAATAAATGTGTACTTTGCTTATTCAACATTATAAACAACCTTAATTTGTTTTTTATTATATATATCGTAAAGATATATGACCCACATATCCATGATTATACTAACAGCTAAATTCACAAAGAACCACAATTACAATAGTGTTAGGCAGTATGTCACATTGATGTCGGGGTAATTTTTAAATGAAATTCCAAGTCTTGTGAACAGAATAGGAATCTTCGACTGCTTTCATGATTTAGTTCAAATTTCATTAAGACTGAATCTATCAGGCAGAGTTTCTGGTATGAAAGAGACTTTTCGGTCACTCGTCCGGAGAAATTTTGAAAGATAGAAAATAGATATTGAAGCATTCTTACTAAAGCATCGTTACGATAAAGATATGTGAAAAGAATTTTTTTCGACTTCAGATTGTAACGTACAAAAAACGAAAATAACGATAGGAAATAAACAAAAATTAATCCATAACTGAATGATTATATATATGATTGATAAGGTTTAAATTCCCAGTAAAGGTAAATTGCAAAGAGGATCTTTTCTTTCTTTTGTTTTTGCAGATAAAGGTGGCTTTAGGAGCCCGCGTTGAGATCCTCTGTGCGAAAGTGCGAAAGCGGATCTCGCGAACGCGACCATATTCTCGGGGCTGAAAGCCTGCCAACTCATCTTCCCATAGTGGCACCCGAAGATCCCATACGCCAATCATTTCAATAAATGGCATCAACCAGCCAGTGCTCAACGTCTTCTTCCTCTAAAAATGGAACATGTATTAGATAGAGAGAAATTTTGAAAGTTGTTGTGTCTAGGCCGGGGATACCCAGGAATGCATATCCATCAGAAAATCTTCAGGTGCCACACCAGGAGTCAAAGACTCACATTGATTGTGGTCCCAATGATTTTGAAGACATTTGTCCGAACGGTAGTTTGCCGGTTCGCCCCTCTCCAAGGTTAAGGCTGTCTTCTTTGAGGGCTCTTAGAGTTGTATGGTGCCCTTCTATGGTGCACTTAGATAGGGTTACTACAACACTTGGGAATTTATTGGTCAGATATACCCTTCCTGACCTCAGCTTAAGTCTTATTTGAGCAATACAAAAATTCTGATCGTTCGGAAAATCTAACGCCGCCGATCCTCTTGGATATGAAGCATCTTCACCAGGCACTAAGCCATGCCCTAACTATATACACAGGCAACTTGTCCAGTATATCTGGCAGAAGCAAAACATACAACGTCTGGTACAAGTAACATTGATAGGAAATAATAAATAATTTCTTGTGAATAATTTCCATAAAACAAAGCTTACCTTCCTTTTGCAGTTTTGGGGGCCTGCCCTCTTCGAGATCGAACTTTAATTTTTGAATTCAATGCATTCATTGCCCTACAGAAAAAAAGTGAAATAATTAACAAAGTATGTAGCACCTCAATTTAAACTTCATTTCTGTTGCTATTATCTCTCATATTATTGACAAAATAAATTATGTCCATGTTGAATAGCAATAGCAACTTCTATTACTATTTCGTGTGGGAGTAGTGGTCGTAACGGTAAACCCAGTAAAGGACTTGCAGTAACAGTAGTAATATTAGTCGCAGCTACTTTGTCGTGGTGGTAATGGTGTCAGAAGTAACAGTGGAAATTACTCCAACCATAGTTCTCATCGCCGTCGCAATCAAAAGTGTTTATTTTCTTTTATAAAACGATGTACAAATTCTAAATTAATTTCCGTTGCAAAGAAACGTAAATATCTAGAAACACTGCTCTTTTTTTTCTGGGGTCAAACGACAAAGATCTCGCTTGAATCAACCTAACAATACGAAACGAAAGTAGGGTAATTTGGATTGCTCCAAATATTGTTCCTGTGACAAAAAAAACACGAATCATGCCTGTACGTTTATCAACCTGTAAAATCTAAACATTTGAGCAAATGGCTCCGTTCTGATAAAACTGTGCGTCGTTAACTTTACACAGATTATTTAACGTTTGTCACAATCAGTAAGGTTTTGGTACTAATTTTGTCTAATATTCCAATTTTTTTTGAAACGTACTATCAATTCAAACAATTATTAGGTTTCTATATGTAACCATGTCCAGACGACAATTCGTAAAGAATTTCATTGCGCAAAGAAATGTCAATTGCCAGCAGCCAAATAAAAATCAATCACTGTCAAATCAATGTTATGAAACGTTGTTGACTGCCGTTTTCAGAATAGCATCGTTCCGCCAACTGTTTTTCTCTACAAACTTGGTACGGTTATGCAAAAACTCTTTATTCAATATTTTCCAAGTTAAAAGTTTACATTTCATGTAAACTATGTTTGTGACAACGAATGTACAACAAGAACACGACTTAGGAAACCAAGATGTTCATTGTTGGCACAAGTATTTTGATGAAAGGACTTACGTATATACTTTCCATTCGGATTGTCTATATTTTCGACTGCGCACATTTTTAAAGAGTGGATCGAAAATAACCATTTATAATTGCTACAGGTATATTGTTGGTTAACCGAAAAAGTGTTAAGTGACATAGAAGGGCCCTTGTACGTCGGTGTGATGTAAGTCTCCTTTTAGTTCATCCTTTAAATCGTCGATGTCTGTTTCCTGAATGGAAATCTGCTATCGGATGAGCAGTCTAAATCTACACTTGGATGGAATAATCAAGGGTCTTTGTGATGATGGAAAATGCTAAGCTTTTTTCCCTCAGGGTTAGGCAGAAGACAAAAAAAGACATACAAGCAATAACAGAAAGGGTTAAATTATAAGAATCGATTATTTCAAAATAAAGTTGTGTGTAGTGTAGTGAAGCATAGTGTGGTGTAGTACAGTATAAAATAAA
This sequence comes from Morbakka virulenta, assembly GCA_003991215.1. Classification (NCBI taxonomy): domain Eukaryota; kingdom Metazoa; phylum Cnidaria; class Cubozoa; order Carybdeida; family Carukiidae; genus Morbakka; species Morbakka virulenta. The sequence continues at coordinate 320,325 of RDPX01000014.1, read as the reverse complement.
GTAAGGTAATTATATCATGAAAAGTAACAAAATTTCACAGGAGAGAAAATCAAATAAATATGGCATTCTTTCCCGGCAATTTGCAAGACCTCTTAAAATCCAGTCAAAACAAGTCATCAGTATTTGAATTAACCTCTTAAATATGAAGCCGATCTCTATTATCCTGTGTAATGCGATATCTACTATTTTTCTTTGTCTAAACTCAAAATCTGACTGTAACTCTCTAATTAGAAAAATCCGTAATTCGACTTTTTCCTTTTAAAGTAGCTTGGCGATTTGTATTAGGCAGTTTTCACTGTAGTTCTTCTTCTAGATCTTTTAATCCTCAGATCTTCTCAAATATATGGGGTAAGGCCTTTGATGACCTGCTCCGACCTTCTATCATAGTTCTCAATGTAGTAAAGTTTAATATAGCAAGGAGGTGTCATGTCACATTGTTTCGGGGAAAAGGGAGCTTTACACATATTCTGGGGTTCCATTTGGTATATCTTAGGAGATGACAATTAATTAATTTTTTGTAGAGCGTCTCACAATACCATGATTAAGCCTATGTCAAAACTAAAGCACATTACGGTTTTCCTGTAATTCACCAAACAACTGTGTGTGTTCTTACAATGTGCTTTATTTTATCGCAATTTCTTGTGGGGATGAATTCTGTTTTTAAAAGAACCTTGATAATTACAATTTACATCTGTTTTTACTTTGCAAGTAAAGGTTTCTAGGATTGTTATAATCGGAGTTCCATCTATTGTCCATTACCTGGGACTGTTGGCCGAACATGGCCCCTTTTTACGTTAATTGTTGGCAATGCTACATAAAGGCTAATATATAAAAAGATATTAGCAGCACGAGCACGGAAGCCAATACTTCTCTTCTTCCTGATCCAATAATGAAAATAACATGTTTATCAAAAGTAACTGTCAATAACGGAACAACAATTTATTGAATATATTACTATACATAATAAGGGAAATCAGAGCAAATACGTGTTTGCAACCCATCGCGTCAAAAGTTGAATAGTAGTATATGTAATACATATGCAAATAGATAAAGTTTTCGCGATGTTCGCAAACCAGGTTACTTTGCCACAACTACCTCCAGGGTGTCCTTGAGCAAGAAGAGGTGTTTGTCTGCTCTATCCAAGACCAGCTAGTATCGGTTTAACATAAGGTGGGGGCTAGTATGTCTTATGGATAGTTGAGAATTTTTAGTCTTGGTTGGCAAGTTCTTTAGGGATAGTGTATCGAAAAAAAAATACCAGGGAAAGAAAACCTTACACAAACAACTCCTTACAATTGACAAAATGAGAAGACATAAGTACCAAAACCACAACGATGCAGCTCAGGGTGGAACTTTGTGTGAAAGACCCTCGTCCCGCTGGGGAGACAGCGAGGACTTCCTGGTCATCATCAAGTGAAATCCTCACACACTAGAGAATATAAGAACAATTTGGAAAAAGAAAATGAAAATGAAATGAAAATTGTTATGGAGTGCTTTCACATAAGTAAACCAATTCAAAATTCTTATAGGAAAGGAATAGTATCTGGAAATTAAACGAATAGCTTGAATTAACTGGACAGAAATAAGGCAAGGCAGGCTTGAACAATAAAAACCAGCAGTTGCTGATTTGAGGTAAAGTTGGAAAAAAGTAGAAATTGTCAAAATACGAGAGAAAAAACAGCAAGAAAGAGGGAGTTAGAATGGAGAATGAGGCGGACGGAAATTTTATTTCGAAACTCGAACCTGACGAAGTGAATGAAGTAAAACCTGAAGGCATAATGAACATCCAGAAAGATAAAGATGGCTTCAAACAAACAAGGAGAAACAACTTAAGAATATCAATCTACAGATCATGTTTTTCAGTAAGACTCAATTTAGAGATGCCTTAAGCAGGAACTGGCAGCAAAAGGATGACCTGATGAAAAAACACGAAGACACACTAATGACAGAACAAGTACTGGCAATTAGTATAAGGGCGAACATCATATTAACAAGGAAAACATCTTTCCCCTCTATAGAATATGTGCAAGAAGGGAAGAAATGGTTGCATAATACAACAGTCAAGGTACTACATTGTAAGATATACAAGACCTATAATTTTGAACACCACGAAAAATAGTATGGGGGTGGACTAAAGGTATTTTGTTTTTGCAAAACGTGATTGACATTGTACTTGTTACAGCATTAATGTAACATGACCTAAATTGCTACGGATACTTGTGTGGTCTAAATTATTATTACTTCTGTTAAAGCTCAATTTATTCTAATACCCGTAAGTAACAAGTGTTGTGCTTTTCAGTGAAGAATTCTCTTACCCAGCGTCTAAGGTCAAGTCATCCTCATCTTGAAGAGCAGCATCTAGCGCAGCTTGAATAGTAGGTGCTATCTGGGGTCCCTCGTAGTTTCGCGTTGTTCTGCTTGGCATATCTAACTCGATCTGTATTATATTTTCAGCCTACACACAGGGTAAAAAGGTGTCGGTACAAACGTCAATTATTTAAAGTGGGTTTTTCTATAACGTAGCCCTCAATATTTCGAAAAAATGGGGGCTTTACTGTTCGAATAATGTCAAGCAACAATCGTGAGTAGAATAAAACAGGTAAATGCAGGAGAAACATTGAAGCACCAATTATAATATCTAATTTTATTACTTAAACGCTTACAACATCTACCATGAAGCCATCCCCCCCCCCCCCCCCCACTTTCCCTTTTAGCCATATGTATACTCGTATTCCTGTTGCCACTTATTATCACTGACAATATCAGCAATTTTAAATCCAGAGTGTGTCCACACTTTAGGTTAAGAAAGAATATGTGGTTGAAAGAGTGGTAATGGTGGGGAAAAAACATAAGTACTAATACCATGAAAGCTCGTGGTTTGTACGCATATGCGCATAAAATCTCATAAATGCTGGATTTCTAGGAAATGGACAANTCCCCCCCCCCCCCCCCACTTTCCCTTTTAGCCATATGTATACTCGTATTCCTGTTGCCACTTATTATCACTGACAATATCAGCAATTTTAAATCCAGAGTGTGTCCACACTTTAGGTTAAGAAAGAATATGTGGTTGAAAGAGTGGTAATGGTGGGGAAAAAACATAAGTACTAATACCATGAAAGCTCGTGGTTTGTACGCATATGCGCATGAAATCTCATAAATGCTGGATTTCTAGGGAATGGACAAAAACATAAAAACAGAACCGAATTTTGTGAGTACAACAGAATAATATACAGCTTACCAAAGTATAATAACTAATTATTCCCACAATATATTAACGAGATAATTATTTTATTTCGCCGCTTGATACTCTCCAGTAATGGATAGACAACACGCGCACACATACACAGTTATGTGTATACTCGGTAAAAATATAATAAAATACGCCAAAAATACCGCAAAAAAATCCACTCAGTATCTCAATGATTACCGCCCACGACATCTCCATGATCAGTCCCTCACTGCTCACCAGGAGAGTTATGAAAGATCTACTCATTAAGCAGCCTTTACAGCTAAAAACCTTCATTTGAGATACGAGAAGAATGTGAACCATCTTAGTGGAGTATAAACAGTAATTTAAGGTTATGTAAACCTGAGAAAGCAGCTCGGCAAACGCATAATCTACAGTAGGTCCATTATGAGTTAGGTAGCCTCTACAAACGGAAGATTAAACTACCCATCACTACATGCCACTGGGGTAGTAAGAGAATAATGTCCATAACATAATATGTTAGAATTGACGGTGATACAAGTAAAGGTGAACTAAAGATACACGAAAAAAAGTATTTGAGCATTTTCACATCATATGACTTACAAAATGTTCTCATAACGATTCAGATAAACACAATTTTATTTGGACTATAAATTCTGTCAAGAGAAAGAAAACACAAACTCCCCTGTATGGCTCTCCTCTCTTAAGTAGTGAAGAACTTGTCGACGTATAAGTAACTTTTATTTATTGCACTTCATTAGTAGCGATTCTGGTAAAAAAGGAAATAGTTACGAGACCAAAACTCTAACGTTAAAGCTGTAGTTACCTTATATCTTGGATTTCCGCCAATAGCTGCCGCTCGTTTCGCTCCTTCTGTTACGGGGCGCTTATGGCCAACCGCTGATACTGGTCTTTTCATCATCTGCTGCGTCCTGTAGAATGAAAGGACTCAAAAGTTTTCACATCACAACGAAAAATACGAAATTTAATTCAAAATACCAAATTATTAATTACCTATTAATTCATCGCCTTTGAGGAAATGTCATTTTGCGAAGCAAGCATGAAAACGATGCAAAGACGAAAATTCAATTAAAAGCCAAACGAATTCGAAATCTCAGAAAAGAAAAACTTACATGACCTTACGTGTAGTCAAGGACCACTAAAATGTGACTCAAAGGTTGTTAAATGAGCAAACAAAAAATAACTCGACAATAGCCACACCCAGCAAATAACCCATGCGGAGAAAGACATTACTTATTTAACAAGACCCTTTAAACAGGAAATAGGGTACATACTAAAGGCATACGTAAATTATCATGACAGCAAAGCAAACACAGCTGCATATATAATGGAGTTCTTTGACAATAAATACTACAGCAGTTCAGCAATTGGGAAAAACCATATAAAGTCTAGACATTACATTCACTAAAAGTAGCTCTGAAGTGAAAAAGATCAGGTTTTCTTTGTCTATGTAAGACGTTTCTCGAATTCAATATTTGTACCGCGTCGCATGGATTTTCAAGAGAGCGAGCATTTTCGTGCTACATTGTTTATAACACAAGTAACAAAACTTGTGAAGACCTCCGCACTTGGAACTCCCATTTTTCAAACAAAAATCAGTACTTTCACATCGGCCCTATTTCGAAAGTAAAATGCGCAAATGTAACCCAATAAAATATTTCAACATGCAGCTAATGCCCTCCTTTGCAGGGTATCACAGTGGCCCTTTTGGTGTGAATCTAGAATAAACTCAATACTTACTGAAAAGGATACAGGGTGAAAAATACGCGAAACTCACCTAAAATCAAAGTGGCCTAGTAGAGAAGGTTTCAGTTGCATGGTTTTCCGATCAGACGCCCTTGAAAGAACTGTCCCAAAAGTACGCATACAAAATATTAACACCATATGAATCAAGATTCGTATAATAAGACAAATGCTAAATATTCAAACTTGGTGGGGGCATGCCACTAGCACCTGCCATACGAAGCGCATGACTGTGTGATAAGGCGATGAGAAAATCACTGAACTGGCAGCACTCATGCTAAGTTTGAACAATATGTCTGTCCAAGACCGATAACTGCAAAATTAACAGTTTTAAAGAGCTATTTCGTAGCAAAAGATATACTTACGTCTGTGGTTGTGCGAGCCGAGCCAACTTCCATTCCTGTTTATCGTCATCATATATAGCTCGTGTTCTTATCTTTGTCCTTTCGTCTACCGGTACAAAATTCTCCATAATCAGCACTCTAATAAAATGAAGTGATGTGAAAGGGTTTGTCAGCCTTGGACCAAAATATGTAGAAATCTATTACAATATCAATAAACGAGAAACGTTAGCCAAGCTCTTTTTCTAATAATCTATGTGAAGCCTCCAGAAGTAATTTCGCTTGCATGTGCATAAATACACAGACGCAAACACACACACACACACACACAAATGGTCTTGCCTTACCTACTGCAACCCAATCAACCCTAATATTTTGTAAATATTTTGCTGCCTGTATTGTTTCTTAATTACACTTGTGATATTCGAAGATTTATCTTCATCTTGTGTAGTATACAAAAGCATGTCTGTCCCTCAAATGTTAGTGTCCCGTTGTGTTGGTGGCGATATTGTCAACTCTTTTTTGCATTTTGTTGCCTTTATTGTACGGTCTTGAATGGAGTAGTGCTATTATCTTTATTACGTGTACGAAAAGGCTATCTCAACTGGCTCGATCGTATTCAGCGGTGTGTAAAAGTAGTGCCTGGATTTGCATCCTTTTCCTCAAGCACTCCTTCATTGCTGCCGTCTCGTATCTCTGCGTATTTTGGTTGCGTATTATGCGTATTATGCTAGTTTCAGAAATGCTCTGCAGAATCAGCTGAGACTGTTCCTTTTCCATTTGTAAATAAACTGCTTTAAGAAAAATTAATTTTGAAATTTTTCCGATAAATTCTCATTGAATTGTAAGGCCTTTCTTTTAGGTAGCTTTTTCAAGTACTTTAAAACTGAGGATCAGTGTATGCCAGTACTCAGATAATCTACAATTTTCTTGTGTTAGCATTTTATCAACGGCTGGTACTTATTGTACATGTATTTCAACTGTCCTCTTTATCATTACCTTCCACATTTTTCACTGCAAAAAAAAAATCATGTCAAAGCCACGTTATTTTTTTAGCCGTAACACACAATATATCACCATCCATTTATGTGCTCCCTTTTCATCTTTTTGACTAGTAGTAATAGCAGTATGTGAATTAGCAATCACAATAAATGTCAATAAAAAATAATTCATCATCATCATCATCATCATCATCATCATATTCGGTTTAACGTCCGTTTTACATGCTAGCATGTGTTGGACACTTTCTTGAAATCGACTTCCAAGTTATCCTATCCTTTACCAGGTCTCTCCTGACACCTTTTTGTTTGAGATCCATCCTTATCACTTCCTCCCATGTTTTCTTCGCTCTTCCTCTGCCAGTGGTTCCTGTCACCTTGATTGTTCTGCATCTACTTGCCCAAGCATTCTTGTCCATTCTCTCCACATGACCAAACCAACAAAGCCTCCTATTCTGCATACAGCTGCCAATACNTGTGCTCCCTTTTCATCTTTTTGACTAGTAGTAATAGCAGTATGTGAATTAGCAATCACAATAAATGTCAATAAAAAATAATTCATCATCATCATCATCATCATCATCATCATATTCGGTGTAACGTCCGTTGTACATGCTAGCATGTGTTGGACACTTTCTTGAAATCGACTTCCAAGTTATCCTATCCTTTACCAGGTCTCTCCTGACACCTTTTTGTTTGAGATCCATCCTTATCACTTCCTCCCATGTTTTCTTCGCTCTTCCTCTGCCAGTGGTTTCTGTCACCTTGATTGTTCTGCATCTACTTGCCCAAGCATTCTTGTCCATTCTCTCCACATGACCAAACCAACGAAGCCTCCTATTCTGCATACAGCTACCAATACTTTCCAGATTTTATCTCCTTCAGAGTTCATTAGAACTGAGCCTGTCCTTTAGACTTACGTTGCACATCCATCTTATCATTCTCATGTCATTCCGCTCCATGCGGCTGACATCTTCAGCTTTAACTGGCCAAGTTTCACTGCCATACATCATTGTGTTACGTACACATTCTATCAACAATATAATTAAAAAACTTGTATCTACCGCAAAAATACTAATGTGTTAGCCCTCCAAGTACGGGGAACAACTATTACCTGCCCAATGAAATTTCCAGAAACCAGCCATCCCCTGATGTAAGCCTGACCACAATAGGTCGTGCAATAACACCAGCAGCAAAGTGAACCAGAAACAGTACTAAGCCTGCTATATAACAAATGAAGATATCATCATTATTATCATCATCATTATCACAATCACCCCCATCATCAACATTTTTATTATCAACGATGAGGGTGATTAAATAGCAGATAAAATCATAGAATATTTATTACACTTACTTTAGCTTCAGTTCCCTGTTAAGATCTTCAAGATTGTTTTCCAGACTATGCCTTTTTCGAATATGTTCTTCTTGTAAATCTTGAATTTCTGCCTTTGCAGCTTGGAGTTTCATAAACAACTTTTTCAGTTTCTTCGTTTTAATATCTACTTCTTGTTGTAATGAAGAATAACTTTCTTTTACAACCTCCGCACTTTCATCTTGTTCGTCCAGCTTCTGTTCCATTTCTCTTTCTCGTCTCTGTTAAAAATACCCAGACAACGAGAAAACAATTAGAAACTATAGTGCACTGTTTTCCTAACAAAGTGCAGAGGTGCACTTGTTTAAAGCAACCTCTTGGGTGGAAGGATCGCGAAATAATGGAAGTTCATTGAGATTAAGGAAAGGCATATTACAAATTTGCAGCAAAGAAAAAACATCTGGATTATGGGTGTTGTTATTATCTGATCTGAAATCTTTTTTCAGTTGTGCAAGCAGTCCAAGTGAATTAATTTTACGAATTTAAGAAACAAAAATGTAGTCAACATAATTTCGATCCCTGGTGAATGTGCACAATAACCAATAATTTCACTTATAACTACAACTGTTTTGCTCTCTAAGGTTTAGTCACTGCCACACCTAAGATTGCAAAGACCTGCAAGTAGCAAGGTCACCATTGAGGAAAAACACTCTTAACACTTTTTAAATCTTTTTTTTTTGATGAATGTCGTTATGTCGAAAAAATTATTTGTTAGATTTAAACGCTCGAGCATTGGAAGTGTATTGGAAGGCAATGATGGGAATCTTAGCAAAACAGCTCTTTAATTGGGAATTACGCGTCAACATATACAGGTGTGGAAGCGCACTTGTGATACCATTTTGAAAGCTGTTAAATGTCAGGATATAAACACCAAAAACGCACGATGTATGCGTGGTACAAAAGCCACTATATCCCGTTGGAATACAAATTAGTTACATTTATCAAAGAAAAAAGGAAAAATAACTTATATATAAAAGACTCCGTACCATTAAGAAATTCGCAAAAAATCATTTTTCCAATATTGAATCCTAAAGTACTGGGGCAGTTTAAAGCATCATATGGGAATCTAAATAAATTTTATTGCGCTGTCCTATTGGAGTTGGACAGAAAATTAAAAATAATGTATCGGAGTTATGTGAGCGCTAGATGGCTTGCCACCACTTTCCGGGTACGATGTTTACGTAAGTATGGATGAAACTCAGAGTTACTTTGACCTCTTTAGCAAATATATTATTGATTTCAAAGGTTTTACAATGGTTCGAAAGCGGATAACTGGTGGCAAAAAAACTTCGCTACGCTATTAGCCGCTGGTTTTAATCGCAAGTACGGAACTAAATGGAATGCTTTTCGCCTTCCACGTAGGCTTATACTTAAGAACTTGAAATATGATTCAAAGAGACAATTCAAAGAAACATTGCTTGTAGTAGGTCTGGTGGTAAATGACAAAGAAGCGTATGTGCAAAAACGTCATCCCAAAGATAGTGTCGCGCAGGGCAGCAGCTTTCTTTAGGTATAGAGATAGCCTTCTACTCGTGTATTTTGCCACATTTTACCGCGACGGAGATCTTGAAAAAGTCTTCGAGAAAGAGAAAATTTATATGAAAATAATACCTTTGGGAATGACATCAATATTGCAATACATGGAGACCCATATTAATAACATTTTAAAGTAAGTTCGTCGAAAAAGCGTAAATGTATGAATGTATCCAGGCAGGTGAGTATATATATATTATATACCATATAGTATATATAGAGAGAGTATATCCGCACAGGAAAGGGTGGGCAAGGTTTCTATGATACTATTCCGCAAAGGGTAAGCCGACGGATGGGGAATACTAGATTGCGATAGAATCGTCAAGGATTTCAAAGTGGGTGTGTTCAGAATGCTGGTTCAGTATGATAAACCATTAAAGCGAATTATTTCTGAGGCTAGCAATAGGAAGTTGAAGAACAGTTACATGAAATGTTTTTTATGATAAATGATAAGGGGAACCCATACGATTAGTCTATTAATGTTGGAGTTGCGATAGTGGTAATGAAGCTAGCAAAAATGACAAAACAGAAATCCGTGCCTGTTGATTCTGAACGATTCAGAATCAACCGGCACGAATGAACTCGAAACAGATTGGCTAAAACAAAGCATTTGTTACCTTGTATTATTTTACTATTTAGTAAGTTTGGTAAGAAGGCTGATAATGTAGTTCTTTCAACACGGTTACTAGGTACATTCTTAATCAAAAGATAATGAATATTATATTTTGTCTTACTGCGAACACAGAAAAAGAAGCCTTCAAGGATGACAGCCTTCAGTTAGCCTTTAAGCATTCTTTCAGAGTCTTTTAAAATTTTATAGCTGTATGGAAATATAACCAGGACAAAGATTTATTTTGTTAAGTGAAGTTAAGTTAAAAAAGTGAAAAATCCGCTTCCAGTTCCATGCAGCTTATGTAGAGTAATACGGTACAAGTTTGCACCCAGCAATGCAAGCTGGTTTGAAAATCTGACAGCAAAGGATTAGTTAGGTTCCTCATTGTAACTTAAAACCATTGAATCTAAAAATGATTAGGTAAGCACGAAATCCCAACTCAACCATGGCCGGTCCCAAGCCCGGATGAGAAAGAAGGAGGGGTGGGCAAGGGGCTATCAGCCCTTCCGTAAAAACAACAGTAATTACATAAAAACATGAAGAGGAAACGCAACTAGCTATGGTCTCGTAACCATGACGTGGAAAATCCCTGACGAGGACGACCTAAGATGGAAAGACGCGCATACAACGGCCGAGGATGAAATCCTGCGGGAAGCCTCCAGCCTGAGAGCGACATGTATGAGATCGCTGAAATGTAAGGACCATGTATCCCACTGAGAAAACTACAACAGAACAACATGACTAAGAAGTGCAGAAGCTAAAGGAAAAGAGCTGCGGTGGCAAACATGGAAGCTGCGACAGTAGTAAGGAACAGATAAAGATGGCAGAAGATACTGTTCACCCTTATGAGCTCCCCATGGCTCGAAGAGGATGACTAAGTAAGTCCACGAAATCTTCTCCTTCTGTAAAAATCTCCCCTAAAATAAGTAGCAATCAAATAACAATGAGATGAATTAAGGCCAGGAAAAACTTTTAGGATTTGTTTATTCAGTTACTACTAAAGTAGTAATGATCTACGTCAGTGTGACCAATAACTCCAACAGAGCACATTCTTTATATCAAACCCCAGACGAGTAAAGGCTGAACCTTCCCAAGTAGAAGATAAACGCTCCTAAGGATCGAATAAAGATTGTGAGGAACGCATCGGCAATACTCTGTAATACCGCCTTGGGATAAACATAAAAAGACGTAATAAAATCCGTGGGTTCTTCATTTTCTTGTAGAGCTCTAAAACGATCAGTAAACACCAACTGCGTTGGATATTACCTGCTAGCAACTCTCTTTAACACTTACCTTTTGAGCTGCTATTTCCATTCTACGTTTTTCAAGATCTCTTTCTTGTTCTGTTGTTTTATCAAAAATACTTTTACCTCCTATAAGCAACTTACTCTCCATTGCCTAAAGATTAAAAAAAGTGAAGCACGGATAATAAAACAATGTCAATACAAACATATCCTTGTGTTGCGTATACAATACAGAAAGAGAGAGAGAGAGAGAGAGAGAGAGAGAGAGAGAGAGAGAGAGAGAGAGAGAGAGAGAGAGAGAGAGAGAGAGAGAGAGACAGACAGACAGACAGACAGATATTATGGGGTCTATATACACATAAATGTAAAGTTAGGGAGTTGATGAAGCAAAAAAGTCTCTCTCCTCAAAACGTTTTTAAAAACTGCCTCAAACTACTGGGAATTACTATCACGTGAGAGAGATATATATATATAGAGATATATAATTCAAACTGAGAATTATTGAAAAATATCTTCCACGAGCAATTTTAAAGGAGAATGGTGTATTTTGAGAGAGAAATCAAGTTACAACTCTCGTTCTCGGTGTGAGAGAAACGTCTGCTGTTTCAAGTAAAAGCTCAATGTCAACAATTACAGAATCGTTTCAAGAGCAGTAAGCTACGTGAAATTTATAGCCAACAAAAGGTTGTATTGTTTATTAAACAAAAAAAGTTAACAGTACATGTGCCATATTAAAATTGCTTGTACAGGCAGTCAAAAGGCAATCCCCCCCCCAACCCCCACGTAACTTTGTCTGTTGCCAGAAAGAACTCTTAAGATACACAATAACTGATCGAAGGATCTATTTTTGACTTTTAGTGAGTTCGTGGACAAGATACCCGATGCTACAGCAATAAAATACACTATACATTGCGTTTGCGAATACTATTAGCTATACGTAATAGTTAACAAGAACAATAAAAAATAACATTTATTTGCAAAGTCCCATCTTCAACAGTATCGTTTATGTAGTAAAGTAACAATCTGTGGCTGGAATTAGGGAATCCCATGGTTAGCATGACATAGCTGACTTTCTTTCACCCCTTAAGTATATCACTAGAATGGGTTTTACTGCAATACCAGACGCGATTAAAAATAATTTATCTAAACATGCATCAGAATAAAAAAAGAAGTAAGAATTTTGAAATAAGGGGTAACATCAAAACAAACAGCGCTTATCAAAGGGGGTACTAAACTGAGGGGTTTATGGTTGGCAAGATCTCCATTAAAATGAAAAAAAAAATGGTAAGAGAATAATTAACATCATAAAACGTTAAAATTAAAAAGTTGTTATTCAGTGGTGTGGGGGCTATTAAGATAACGAAAAAAACGGAGAATTTAGGGAATGTCTTACCTTAATCTTCGACGCTACTAGTGCAGCACGCTGTTGTTCTTTTTTGAGTTGATCCGCTCTGCTATTGATGACATTTAAAAGCTTTTCTTTTTCCTGGAAATATTCAAATTATAAGTGAATTGGTCAGCTCTTATTCGTCTTTTTTTAAGAGACCATAATAATAAAAATCAATAAATAAAAATATTTGAACTACCAAAGAGGCACTGACGCTGGTGCTAGAGTCGGGTCTTCAACAACCATCTACAAATGTATGACAGCAGTGATACAACTGGTTTTCGAGAATATTCTTTGATGCATACTCCCTATATACTGTATTTCTCTAAATGGCCATATGTGTGCCTAGTTAAAGAGTGTGCTTAATTAAAGATTGTGCTGAAGAAGTTAAGAAATTTATGACTGCTTCCTAAAAATGTTTGTCGAAAACGTTTCGCAATAAATGTACCACTGTTTTTCCAAAAGATTTTTTATTAATATGCATATATTTTAGTACAGAGATTTGTGTTTTGTTGTTCAGCAGTTTATCAGTTCAGGCTGCAACCACCTAAAAGTTTGTATTGGATAAAAAGACTTTCAGTAATTGCCATGCAGGCTATTTGGCATAGCATTGAGCATAGCAATATATTAAAATATCGGGTAATGCAGCCCAAGAGGTAAACAACCAATATTGTTTACCTCTTAGTACTTAATTATTCTTGTCATATACTACTATGCGTACACCTAGAGTAAGGAAGGGGATGATGATCTTGGATGACATCAAGAATAGAGTGACCTACGCAGAGATGAAGAGAGAAGCAGAAAAACAAGAGGGGTGGAGACAAAGTCACGAGAGACCTGGCTAGCAGTTAGATAACCTGATGTTGATGATGAGACCTGGCTAGCAGTTAGATAACCTGATGTTGATGATGAGACCTGGCTAGCAGTTAGATAACCTGATGTTGATGATGACACCTGTGCTTCACCAAACATTCTTTTACAAATATATATTAAACAGAAGCAAAAAACTTGTGCCAAAATTTTCGCTACAGAACATCTAGAAAGAATTTGATTGATGATCTCTACTTTATAATAACTTTGTGGTACGGCTACAAGTCGATGAGCCTTGGGTATAATGCCTAGCTTTAAACTCTACACTAACAACCAAAACATGCCACTATCAATTTTCAATAACTGTACACTGTCTAAATATATATTTTAAAATTTGGGTNGATGTTGATGATGAGACCTGGCTAGCAGTTAGATAACCTGATGTTGATGATGACACCTGTGCTTCACCAAACATTCTTTTACAAATATATATTAAACAGAAGCAAAAAACTTGTGCCAAAATTTTCGCTACAGAACATCTAGAAAGAATTTGATTGATGATCTCTACTTTATAATAACTTTGTGGTACGGCTACAAGTCGATGAGCCTTGGGTATAATGCCTAGCTTTAAACTCTACACTAACAACCAAAACATGCCACTATCAATTTTCAATAACTGTACACTGTCTAAATATATATTTTAAAATTTGGGTAAATTCCGGCCCCTCTACGGAGTATCCGTGTTACTGAAATGACGATACCGGAGTCCTGACAGCCTATTTTATAATGACAAATTAAATCATACTGGTCGGTAACATTGTCAGAGAATTCAAAGCTAAAGAATACCCAAAAGGTACATACGTCTTGTAGTATTGAGTGATTCTCCATCAATGCCTTCTTCTGTTGCTCTAGTGATGATTGCTCTGCTTGTAAGGAATCTTCAGGACTATCATCCTCAACCTCTTCTTCTTCTGCATCTTCACCACCTGTGGATTCAAAATTGTAATTCAAGACTTCACATAACTGTATGGCCTTGCAGAGAGCAGTCTGAATTGCTTGTTGGTTGGCTATTGAATAAAAGGTCTTTCATTCAACTTGCGAGGCAGCCTAGTCAACACCCAACTGAATGAGATGAAGTTATGGAAAAGGATTTCTGTTAAATAGTGAAAGAATTCCCGGTAGAGTTAATTGGCAGTAATACGCACAACGATACCCAAAAGCAAATATGTTAGTTTCTTGGTAAACACCAGCTTATGGGAAAAAAAGAAAGAACTACAAAACAACAAACAACAATAAGTGTGCTTATATCTAACTGTACTGAGAATGTTTAACTTAGCAGTTAGTATCGCACTAATCCGATGATTGGTGTCAGTTTTTGGTGTACACTCTCAGCAAACATTGTAATGAAAGTATATTCCACATGAATTCAGCCTCAAAACTAGGTTAAAATCACAGACGACACTTGAAAAAGGAATGGAAGGTGGTCAAATGCTTGTGGAAAAGATAAGACGTATTTCGCTAGATGTCATTTTATCCTTGAAAGGAGAAGACAAAAGAAAAGCAATTTTAACCCGAAGGGGCTATGTGAAGTAAGGAAACGAACAAAATAACGAGGACTACAGCAAAAAAGTACTGCTAGCAATTGCAGAAAAATCACGTAAAAAGAATTGGACAATCACCTTAAATAACTGCAAAAAAATTTAAGATAAGAACTACCAGTTATTCAGAGTCTTACACTGATATCTATGGTCCACCAGGCATTGGTTTTACATTGGTTTTACTCTTTTAAATACCAAGTTAGCTCACATGTTTAATCCTTCTTGGTAGGTATACTATGCTTTTTTAGCACAGGACCACGAGATTTTGCTGACAAACAACAACAGCCTTATCATCACCAAAACATATATGAATAAAAAGACTTGCACCAACTTTAGTGAGCTCATTTCTAATGAGCTTGCGAGTCATCTTGTGTGGCCAAAAATCCCTCTGTCATTAAACATGCTAGTCTACAAATAAAAAATTAAAAACATGCACGGGGCCAAAAAGATTGTAAATTTTAGGATGTTGAAAGCAAGCTAAATTATACGTAATACATGGGAAGGATTAACATTTGCAAAAATCTGCGACGTTGTCTATATCCGTCAAAGGTATGTCCGAGGTCTTTCCGACGCTTTCCAAGGCACACGTACGTGGCATATTCAGAAATCTTTAGTATCCTCCCCAATTGTCAACTTATTGTTTAAAGATCCAAGCCAAGACCGAAGGTTAACCCTGCCCAAATAAAACGCTGACTAGATTTTCTTCTTTCTTCAGTAGCCACAAGCAGTCTCCTTATTTTCAAAATTTGTTTTGACAGGTTCTTGGAGGTGGGGTGGAAAGCGAAAGATATCTTTCGAAGGAAGAGTAGGTCCCTGTACAAAGAACAGTTACGTCTTACTCTTCTAGATGGGTTACAATTTACAAACACAGATGAATCTCCATATAAACTGTTATACACACCACTCATTATAAGCTTCAAAGAACAGAGTAATGTAACCAATTTTTGTGTTCTTACCAGCAGTTTTCTTTGACCGTACTTTCCCTTTACCTCCTCCTTTTCCTTTTTTTTCGAGTTCTTTCTTTAACCTTAACAAAAAAAGGAGGAATTCAAACTATCTGAGAGGGTATTCAAAAAGAGGTCTGGGCCTACTAAGTTCTTAAATGAGAAATAAGTGTTAAAGAAATTAGAAAAATGCTGTCAATTCTTTATGTTAAAGTTAACATTTGGAAATAAAAAGACTCTATTATTGCATAAAAAAGAGGTAATACTTGTTTAGACCACTTGCATGGTCCTTGGTGGCGATAGAGAGGTATGGTACTCGACTACACGACTCTCTTTTCACTAAAGTTATAGAACTGTCTGTCTAACGATTATCGGGAACAATTTTTAACTTTCTCCACCTAACCAACAAAAAAAAAGATGAAGAGTAACAACAAAAACATTGGGCTCTGGTTAAGAGGGTCTGCGACTTTGGAAAAAAGACTGACAATTTGTCGAGACCAAGTGGGCATTAACTTAACCACAGTCTAGAATTAAGGCACAGTTTTGGGCCTTCTAGTAAAGCTTTCTCTCGTGTCCTTCTTTAGTCACAGGGCAAAAATGAACCAGAACTTTGAAAACAATTTTTTCTTGATAAAATGAGGGTATACCTTGCAATCTCCTCTTGAAATTCTCTGAGCAAAGCATCTTTAGGATCTTCATTAATCTTTGGCCGGTTCTTAATATTTTTCGCTCTATTTGCATACCTTGAGATAAAAAGAGTAAAAACCTCTCAGCAATTCTGTCTGTAAAAAATGATAAAAATACATATTTTCACTATAGTGGGCGATAGGAGAGATACCATCCCTAATTTTGAAAGACGGATTCAAAGAAACGTCAGATTTAAAACAACCATGGGCACGTTATCTGCAAAATTATGGTAATTCCAATATATATATATACATATACCAGTCTTTGTCGGGAAGTGGAAGAGCCAATTGTCGAACACAAGTAATGATAGACATCAACCTGTAACAAAACACATGCAACAATCATTTCTCGCGCGTCTCCTGCTTTTTATCATAAAACGCTCGTGCCAGATTTGTTTGTGAAGTCTTTTATTATCAGCTTGACACAACATATACTCTGCACAAACACCAGAATTCACTATCCACCAATACCACAGTCTGCACTGATTCACACATACACAGCTGCTGAAATTCTAATCCGTGATGATGACCAGCAGCAGGCAGATGTTTATTTTTTAGGTTCGTACTTCAAAGATTCACACGTTCGAAGCTGTAAACGATGGGTTGACCAACGCAAATAACTCGAAGTAAAAATATAATAAATAAAGCATTCTTCACTCTATTAAGACTTCAAAATGTCAATCAACATCAAATTAGCTACAACTACTTTCAATTTCAGTCAGGCTGTTCTGGACTGTGACTTACTAGACATTTTTAAATGCAAACGACCCTCCATTGTGCTGTGACTATCTCTTCCTTTATGTTTGTAACAAAATTTGTTTCAATAATACCTGGACTACGTCATAAATCTCAAAAAAACTAAAGAAACTCTTTTTTCTTCTTTTTGGCGTGAAGCAACTTAATTGGAGAAGATCACTTTTCTTATTTGAATTTTTTCTTCCTACTTTTAAATCGTTTCATTTATTGATTTCTTCCCTCTCCCAATTCTATCTCCGAAAACATGTACGAACTCAGTAGTATGCCACTTATAACAGAGAACAAAATAGGCAAAGTACGTCCAGGGTCGTGCCCGGTGTTCAAACCGCGAACCTCTTGTATACTATTAAAAACTTTTGTATACAAGGTACTCGACAAAACTATCGGGAATATGTTTCTCGTTGCCGGAAGACCTGATCAGTGCTGCTACTTTCGGTTACACAACTCAATGACAATTTAATCTACATATTTTTCAATAGCTTGCATACGCACACACACACACACACACACATATATACCAGTATCGAAGTAATTATTAGCTATCGACAGTGCTCAATAATATAAGAATATTAGAGCTATCATGTGGTGGACGACAAAAAAAATCAACAAAGCTTTTGTTTAGCTGACGATTGTTAAAACATGAAACTGACAATTCTAAACTAAGTTTTGTTGATTTTTGTTGTCGTCCACCATATATATATATATATATAAGAAACTACTATTACTATATCACTTCCGTGGCAATCACAAAAATTATTGAATTATTTTAAGGTCCATATTTCAGTCACAAATATTAAAGGATTCAATAAAGTAGTTTACATGATCTCGTGTTACATGAAAATAGAGCTTTTAAAAAACTGTCTAAGAAAAAAACTGGTTCCAGTAAAATGCACAGATTTATAAGAAGAAAAATCAGATTTTTGTAGTTTGAAGGCCAAAGACATATCTTGAGGTAATATGGGGAAAAATCCGCTCCTTTCAGCATAAACGCAGGAAAATGGGCAAGCAACCAATGCAAGTAGATTGTGTGTGAATAATACTCTCAATCGTTTTTTCACATTTTATTAGGAGAAAAATGTAACTGTAATTTCGATTAGCTTTGTCTGATACAACGTTAGGCAAACCATTACTCAACTGAATTTGCTTAATTGTATCTATTTCGCTAACTCGTTAGTATCTTCTTCTATGTTCGTTCAACCGGTCTTGGCTCCTCATTTCGCGCCAATTGTCACTTCAGAAAACTACAATTAGATATTCTTTACCTTTTGTATTTGTTTGTATTACCATAATACAACAATAATAACAATAATAGTCGTAAATTTGCCTCTTTGCAGTTGCAGTCTGCAAAATTCTCCCTTTTCCTTATTTTTCAATTAATTACACCATTTATCATAAAAGTAGAGTCAACAGAACCAATAACAATAAATTTATTCAAAAAAGAGTGTTTGTTTACCATCTAAATTTAAATGTTGGAAAGAAAGACCTTTTTAGCAAATGATAGTTTTCAGTGTGATTTTCGAGGAGAGATAAATGTTAAAATAGTCATTATTCTCTCTCTGATAAATGTCAATAGTAAATGGTGAAAAACAGAGGGTTCGACAAGAAACCAACAACCAATTTGTAACTTAACATAAAATAAACTCATCATAAACTTTAACTTTTGCATTTCTGCCTCTTTCGCATAATAAGCTTTTCAGATATTTCATTCTATTAACATTGCACAAAGAATGCTATTAATAATTCAGGATCAAAAATTTATACTGTGCTAAGGATTCTTCTTCTTGACTAGACCATCATAATTGATTTGGGCTCTGTATGATCCAGAAGGAAGGGTATGATGAAGATGCTAATTTGAGAGTTCAACCCTATGTTATGAGCGTATTACGCGTAATTCAGTAAAATAAAAAATTTTGTATTCCTTCTATAATAAACGTGAAAAGAATGATTGTTTGGAAAAACTCAATCTTGAACAAACCTTAAAGTTGTAATTGTTTCTTCATAATTATAGCTGGCAGGTCCCTAAATAATAAAATCAAGGCAATGGATAAGAAAAAATATATGGGCATAACGTGTGTAAACAAGGGTGTACTTACTTAGAAGAACTGCGATGTACGTGTGTGTATGAGAGAAAGAAAGAAAGAAAGAGAGAGAGAGAGAGAGAGAGAGAGAGAGAGAGAGAGAGAGAGAGAGAGAGAA
>RDPX01000014.1:223989-234310 GCA_003991215.1 Morbakka virulenta | reverse complement strand
TCTCTCATCAGGTAACGAGGTGGTGTGGTGAGCAGCCGTTGATCGAGTGCGAAGAAGAGAGAGAGAGAGGGAGAGAGAGAGAGAGAGAGAGAGAGAGAGAGAGAGAGAGAGAGAGAGAGAGAGACACACATACACACACACACACACACACACACACACACACACACACACACACACAGAGAGACATATATACCTCACTTTGCTACCTTGATCCTCCAGCCGCATCGCAGCAACGGGCCACATTTTAAAAAAATTTTGAGCCACGTCTGCAACCGATAGTTGATTTGGCTGCGGCCCTGACTGCAGATTTAAAATTTTTCCATCTCTCTTCAATATCTTGTGTTTGTTCAAGTGGAGAAAAACGATTACAAATCTCTACACTATAACGTTGATGATAACGTTTTTTGCCTTTTTCAGATTTCATCAACCGCTTAAACTTAAGTTTAAGTTTTCCTACAACTAGGAAGTGGTCACTACCACAATCCGCTCCTCTGAACACACGCACATCTCGTATTGAAGATCTCCACTACTGGAGATCTTCAATACGACATATATACAAAAATACATACCTGCGTACGTACATACAGGTATACGTAAACGCATACGTACATACATACTTTGATTCACTTGAGTTTTGTAAATATTGATTTCCTCAGGACAACTTTGTTCCGGATCAATTTTATTGACACCCTCACACAAGTTCCAGGTCCCAACGAAAGAGCTTCAAATTACTTGCTGCTGGGCATCGTTGCTCAAGAACTGGTCTAGGACCCTCGGTCTTGGGCTGCTGGACTCTTATTGTACACAGTAATTTAACACACACACACAAAAAGGGGGCTATTCATCATTTCCGTGGACTTTAGACCTACAGCTATCATTAGGACCATGTGACTTCCGGTCTCCTTCGTCTGCTTTGTTTTTCGTCTCATGAGAATAAGAAAGTGTACTTGTACATCGGTTCCCAACATGTCGAAGCGAGCAAGAACAGAAAATAATAATAAACAGGCACTTGCTGTCGTCAATGGCCATTCAAAAGAGGTCGCTGGTTATGACCGAGAGCAGACCATTTCGATGAGGAATAAATTCATCGGGTAAGTCAAGTCTCTTTTTCTTTTTTTAGGTATGTATGCAGACGTGTCGTTACGATTAATTTCAATTTTATTTTTTATTTGGAAGGAGACCTAAAGGCACTGTTCCTACGAAGTCTTTACCTGAATATAGCTTGGCTGATTTTGTTGTTGATTTTGAGGAGGAAGGTCATAAATTGTTTTCTTTATTACTTTGTGTTGTGTGCGTGACTTGATTCCCTTTGTGTGTTTTTCTTCTGTTTGTAATTGAAAAAACGTGTAATGGCCAAGTCTTTTCAGATGTCATTTTTTATTTGGAACTTATTAATGCACCAAAATAAGGAATAGATATAAAAGCTTTATCATCCCATGAGTCGTAAGCTTTCTTTTTTTTCCCGAGTGAAAATACGGTATCATTGTGCACAATATTAAAGCGATATACAGACAGAACAGACTGATGATAAAACCGTTGTAAAAAAATTCTAAAATTGGGTTCTGCAAGGTATACCATACACATACATACAATATTAATGCCTTATGATGCAAACAAGCTTGAATTTTTATTTGGGTATTTCTTGAATGCTAGATCATTTCGTTTTTAGGTAAAAATTTTTTCGCACGTACTTATACTGGCTTCAGTAAATTTTAATTTCCAATTGTGACCATGATACATACACCCACAGCATTTGTTAGTATTCCACTGATCTGTTTTGATTTTGCCAGTTGGAAAGGGTTTTTTTGGCTTTCTTGGCTGAACTTGAAAACAATTTGAACGTAAAAATAATAAAGAAGTGATACATTGGGCATATGATGGAAATATCTACGAAGTCACCCTGGTTACATTCTATCAAGCTGTATTAATGTTTTCGTTGACATACATAATCTAATTGAAGCCGGCACCTGCATGTTTTATTTTCGTATTAAAACTGAAGTGATTTACTTCCAATTATTCGAGTTCCGTTTTGAATAGAGGGGGAAAAAACTTTTTTCTGATACGGCTTAATATTCCTCTTGAGATCACCCTGTCAAGTTTTGAATAGACTTGCCATATTTTTACTGGCAACTAGCCATCAGCTGTTCTCAAACAGTGGATGATTAGGTTTTGAATTGTTTCGTTTGTTAACAATGATTCTACGCATAAATAAAGGTCAGTATATATTGAACCTTGGTGGGACGCGATCAAGTGTCTCGTAAAATCTAAAGAAAGGATCTCTGCCCAGCAGTGTACATTCGCAACAAATGTGTAAATAAAATATAAACCAATCAAGTGTAAACCAATCTCCCTTTTTTCTTTTTCATGTGACTTCTCTCATTATGGGTCACCGGAGCAAATCTTACTCTTCCACTGCGTTTGGTCCATCTTTTTCCCCTCTTGGATATTTCCGTCCATCTGCGCCTTGTTCTCCAACTCTTCCTTGCTTCCGGTAAGTCTACGCCCACGCATCGGTTCCCCACGTACTCTTCACCCCTCCCCTCCACAAGCACATACCATCGTACCCCCCTTCCCCCAGTCAATCCCATGAACGCATGTCAACAAACTCCAGTCAGAGAACATGATGTTAAAAAAACAACCATCGAAGCTTGCATAAACAATAGGGAAATGCGGATGCTATTACCTCTTGCGGAAATAACCTTGTTCCTGTGTACAGTAATAAATCTTGTTTTTCTTGACAGTAAACAATTGAAGACTCTCCAAAAGTACTCAGTAATTTGGGGATTCCTTTTCTATTATGCGGGGGATGAATGCGAGGCAAAAGAAATGAATACTTGGTGTCTTGGTTGGGGAAAAGAAGAATGGATAGGGTGAATGTCTTTGTCTTTCAATCTATTATACCAGCGCTGGTATTTAAAGTGGTTAGTCATTATAACCAAGTGATAAAAGGAAAACCAACTATACCACAAAAAAACAACAAACAGTATAAAGACAATAGAATACTAGTAAACAAATTTTGATGGTGGCTTTGGAAGTAAAGTTTGCAAAAATATGCAACTTTTTACCCTCATTTGGTTCAAATTTTATTGCTTCTGGCTGGCGAGCATTGCTTTCAATATGATGCCATTTACCATTAGTTTAGGAGAAACTTGAATACATGCTTTTTACTTGTGTAATTTTTTAACATGCCCAGGCCACAGCGTCATAAAGAATGTAGGGGGTCACTTTTTATAAATGCAGACCAACAAAAATCAGGTTTAGTTTAGAAATCATCAATACTTCAGGTGTTTATTATGATGAAGTATAACTTTGTTTCAATAAAGATAATGTTATAAGAGAAAGAAGTTAAATTATTGGTGAAAGTGGCCAAGTACCATCAAGGTGCACACACTTATGGTTTAGCCCTGTTGTGCAGTGCAATATTGTGTGGTAGATCATATGCAAGAATTTGTTGATGTTGTATGCAGCTGAAGATGAATGGTAAGCACTTATCTCACAATGTAAAAGAATGGCTAGGCATTATCATGCATAAACTCGATGCTGACTAATGATAGCCCAACATGAAGGGCATCAGCTTCATCACCCCACAGGTATACCTGGCAACTACTCTCAGTACAGTTGACATCAATATAATCTGCTTTCAGTGTTTGCATTCTGCTGGTATGGTTATTTTCCTGTGCTCCGTGTGCAATACAGATTGGTGCATGGATAAAGTAACTAACAGCATTGTTGTGAACAGGTAATTTTATCAATATATAAGTAATGGAGCTTAAACTCAGAATTTCTTGAACTTTCAAAAAACTAATAAAAAATGAAGAAGTTGCTCCAAGACATGAAGCTTCTAGTGCATCTGGGTCAATGGGTTAAAAATATACTTTATGCCAGGTTTCTAATGTGGGACACAGGAAAGATCACCAACAAAAGAACAAAACTTGTTGCAAGCACATGGTAGTGAGAGGGAAAATTAAAACTACAAATCTTATTGGTGAATAAACAAGTAAACATGACTGTCTGATATAATTATCTGTGACATATTAATGTAACTTTTGTAGCAAAAATACTTGGGTAAGGGTTGAACTTCTGTTCTTGAGTTTCATTTGACAAGTACTTACATTTGTGAGCAATTGACTGGTTTCATTCACCCAAATATATCAGCATTAGTACTTTAAATTTGAATTTATCAAAATAATATTGCTATTTATTATTTTTCATCCAACTGTGTGACAGTATTCATTTATTTTGAAGTTCAACGTGTTTTCCAACATGGGTATAGGTGAGATATATAAACACACACTGTCTGCCTCACAGTCTCAAATTGTCTCTGTCTTTCTCATTTTCTCTGGTATCTGTTTTTATTCTTAGGTTGGAAATTTCCACTGCTATTTTTCTTCCAGTTGTCAGTTTTCTATTGGCGGTTGGTTATTTTATTGATGTTAAAATAGTCTTCACTTTCTGTGTCATGTTTCTCATTTGTCAACTGTTGCTCTGACAAGCTGTAATTGAAACTTCACTTAATTATAACTTTTTTTCACATTGGGTACCACAACACTTTTACCTAAATATTCTGCCTGGTCTGGATCTGATGATCTTGCAGGGTGGCTTGGTGTTGCTTTTTGACTGTATGAAGCATGCCATGGAATTCTTTTATAAGCTTGGTGATAGTGTTTTCATATCTTTTTAAAAAGAGTTGCTCTGCAGTTGGGCTTCAATGGTTAGGGGATGACTTAAAGAGCAGTTTTGTTGGGTTTGATGGGTTAAGTGAATCCCCTTTTTGGTCCAATGTCTGGTTTGGAGTTCATGTTCCATGCTTCTTTCATCTTATGTGTTTTATGTTAAGAATAAGGAACCTAATGTTGCCTGATCCTTGTAAGGTTTCAGCACATGGGACCATGATCTTCTCACCTTTAAGAAGAAGGGAATTGACAATGCCGAACCCAGACCACAGGTGATTGTAGATATTTGATGTTGGTACAGCTAACACAATTGCTTAATACTCTATCAGTAGCTTTAACATGAAAATTCTTTGATGAAACAATATTATAAATATATATATATATATTAATGCTAATGATAATTTTATTGTATATGTAATTTGAATGTTTTTCACTACATAAAGGTACATATATTTGTAGGTTTGAATGATTTTCATGTTCATAAGTAAAATATTTTTTTTACTTTTTCTACTGCAGAGGAGGCACACAGGTCCACTATCCAGATGATCCAATCAAAATGGTTTCAGCTAGTGGTCAGTACATGTATGATGACATGGGCAACAAATTCTTGGACTGTATAAACAATGTTGCACATGGTAGGGTAATTTTTTATTTCTCCCTGATTTGAAGGTCAGCATGGCAATTAATAACCCACTGTTACTTAATTCTTTCTCTATCACTGCTGTTTGTTGTTTATCTGCCTTCGGAAGTGTTAGCAATTTGGGCCATTTTACAACAATTGGTACCCAATTGTTTGTTACTAGTTATTTCCCTTTATTCTTATCATTGGACCCATCACCTTGTACATTGTAGGAAAAGATGTAGCATGAGGTGATGGTTGACTCCCTTGTATGTGTTCCTTTGTAAATAGGTGCCTGGTAAATTGTATAATCACCCCTGCACCTACATTTTTGCATTTCCTTGCTTCTTGTTTTGTTTTATGATCAGACCTGTTACATCAAATATCTAGTTGCAGCATAAAAATTACCCTTTTCAGTCTTAATGTGTTGTCTTGATGTATTTCTTTGTAAATGACTATTTGCCAAGTTGTTTCAATACCATAATTGTTCTATTACTGTGAACCCATCAGATGTACTTCTGTATCCATTTCTTAACATAGTTTTTTTCACTTATCAATCCAATGATGCTAGTGTTTGGATATTAAGTTTTGTCATTCTTTGTACAGTGAATATTCATCATATTAAACATAAAAACATATTAACAGCCTTTGGTGACCCAAATTTTTACATTCAATGTTGTCTATGATTTCATGATTAACTGTTGGGACTAACAAAAAGCTTATTTAATTTTTTTTTCTCCAGATGAAGGTAATTGTTACTTGGCTACATGGTTATGTCAAAGAAATAAATATATGTATATATAAAAGAGCAAGTAAAATGATTTTCAATGCTATCTTTTCCACAAATCACACAACTTTAAAACATATTCACTACCACTTTTAAAAGTTCATTGATTCAGTCTTTGGGTTTTCTTACCTATTGTACTTGCTAGATATAGGAGCCGTGGCTTAATGGTTAGTGCAACTGCACGGTAACCAAGAGTTCCGGGTTCGATTCCTTAAGCTGTCGAGGAGAATTTGGAACTTTGCAAAGAAAAAAAAGCCATTGGTTGGCGTCAGGAAGGGCATCCGGCCAAGGAATTCCTCACTGCCAAATCAAAGTCCCTCTGAAGGGCACCATCTGAGCCCCAATTGCTGGGGGAAAATGACGTTAAAACTAAAAAAAAAAAAGATAGCAGATCCAATTCAAAAGTTAGTTTATCAGAGTGTTCCTTTTAAAAAGTTTTAGTGTTTAGGATTGGTGCTTTTATTGTTCCTGGAGTTCACTGCTTCACAACAAGCTGAGATTGCCAAGTATGCCTGTTCCCATGGCAACTATGCTGCAGCCAACCACTTCTCCAAGAATCTCAACACCTCCCTTAATGAGTCGACATTAAGGGGTTACAAGAAGAAGTACCTGTACCAGCTTCAGAAAATCAGGAACCCAGATGACATCACAGAACTTCCACTTCAGAAAAGGGGCCATCATCTATTGCTGGGAGATTAACTGGATGAGTAGGTTATTAAGTGGGCCAAGGCCACTCAAGCAGAGGGAGGAGTAATCAGTAGGCTAGTTATGGTGGTCTGGGTGTAGTATCCTACCATGACAACTCACTTGTGGTAGATCATGGTTGTCCACCAAACATTGGGAAGAGCTGGGCATGGAGCATCTTCCATCATATGGGCTATGTGATAAGGAAGTGAACCAAAGAAACCTGAATCATTCCAACCAACTGTGATGAACTTGCACAGATTTTTTTAGAAAAAGTGGCTAGTGTGGTTATGGAGCATGGTATCCCATTTGAGCTTGTCATCAACTTTGACCAGATGGAGTCAATGTGATTCCAGTGTCTGAATGGACAATGGATAAAAGAGGAGCCATCCTGTCTATTGTGCTGCTGCCACCTCAGACCATCTACCAGTGGAAGACATTACAGTGCCATGCAAAATTGACCTTCCCTGAGGACTGGCACATTACTCACAGTCCCAACCATTGGAGCAACACCCAAACAATGCTGGAATATGTGGAGCACATCCGTGTCCCTATGTATCTGATACCTGTCAGAGGCTCCATTTGGATCCAAACCAAGCAGTGAGTGTGATCCTGGACATTTTTGCTGCCCACAGGTATGCTGCTTTCCTGGACAAGCTGAAGGGAAGCCCACATCTATCCAGTCTTTGTTCCAGGAGTCGTGACTGGCATATTGCACCCCTTGATATTTCTGGGAATGCCACCTTTAAGACAGCCCTGAGTGAATGCAGCATCTAGGGTAGATCTGCTACTGACAGTGCTCAAACCTGTCCATGCAGCATGAATGCTTCATGCAATAGACCACTTGAAATCCAGGCCAGAGATCATTGACCTGGGCTGGGAAAAATGTGACATTAAAGGAATTCTTAAAAAAGAATAAATCAATGTTGGATGAAAACATTTACCAAATTATCAACATTTACAGTTGATAATTTGGCCACTGGTCATTAAAATAGTTTTTTGTTTCATCAAATAGGTACAAGTTTTACATAAGAGATAAGAGGTCATTGTTGGTCCTGAATGTCCAAAATATCGTTTTTTAACATGTTAAACATTTGCGTTTTTGAGATTTTCTTGAATGTTCTTAGTCAGGCATGTCACGTTTCAAATTCCAGCAATAATCTGCCATCATTTTTTATGACGCATCTTCCTTGGTATATCTCCTCCATTGTCTTTATAACTTGGTGGAATACTCCCCTTGTTCATTGCTAACACCATCAAGGTTTTTCTGAAATTGAAGCAGGTGGCTGTGTAGGAAATGTACTTTGATGCTCATGTTGATTCCAAGGATCCTAAGCTTTTCAAGCATGTTGTTTACAATTTCTTTGTAGTTGTCAGCTCTGTTGTTTCCAAGGAAGTTCTTAACAACCTCTACACATGATAATCATGCAGCCAACTCCACTTCATTCATAGAGTCACAAAATTTTTGATCTCATCAACTGTTGAATCTGGGGTCCATCAAGCACACCAGCTTTTAACTTTTCATTACTTAGGCTTGGAAAACTCCTACAAATATACTGCAAACAATCACCATCTTTATACAGTGCTTTAACAAATTGTTTCTTAAGCCCTAGTTTTATATACAGAGGAGGAAACACTATTTTATCACGTGGTACCAATTGCACAACAATAACATTCATTTCCCCAACATTAAGTCGATCTCTTACTGGCCAGTACTTTTTAGTCCAGTGATTTACTTTATCTCTGCTTTCCCTATAACAAGGAAAGCATGGGTGCTTTGTGTAACCACTTCGTTGCTCAAGCAAGACGTTCATCATCTATAAATCTATACAATTCACCCATTGGTGGTCGTTACATTTGACATGCTTCAAAACAATTTTATTGGATCATATTTTCCTTGAGGGTTGTTGAATGAGCAATCGGTGTTGATCCATAAGCATTGGTAATGTGCAGAAGTACACACTTGGGCTTCTTTTCGGACGGTCAATAAATAACCTTCAACCAGCAGGAGAGTATTCCGTACGCCTAATTTCATCAGTACACCACAAATATCTTCACAGAAAGCAAAGTTAAGTTGATCGTCAAAAAACGGCACAATGTCTTTATCACGTGTTCTATTGAAAGTGATTTTAGTACCATGCTGTAAAAGATTTCGATCTTTTAGCCGTGATGCCAATACTTCAGAAGATTCCTTGGATAAACTAAAATCCCTTATCAAGTCACTCGGACTCTGGTGATCAAATAGTACTGGTGTGGAAGAGCATTCAAATTCCCCATCAACATCAACAGCAACAAGTTCTTGTTAATCATGTTGCTTCTTGTCTGAATGTTCATCAAAAGAGAGATCAGGCAACTTACTAAACTCAGGAATAGAAATATCAGCACTGAGAGCTACTGGTCGAATTGTTGACGGAAAACTTTTGTTGTAACTCAAAACTGCTGTCTACAATTTTGTATTCACCACAACTGTACCAAAAGCAGCCAGGATGACTTTTGCTGGATCTTGAAGCGATCGTTTATTTACACAACTGCAAAATAAGAAGAGTCATCTAAATCACCCTTCCATCGTCAAAACATAGCCACAATGAATGGATTCATCTGATCTCAATAAACTCTGTATCAACTCTCCACCAACAAAAGTGTTAGGGGAGAAAATTAATCTGTGCAAGTTGTTATTTAATAATTGAATTATAATTCAATAGTTTTCATGGCCCCCTTACAACATCCAGGGATCACAAGACAACTGATATGTGCAAACGAGTATGCAACTACCAAGTGCAAATTAACACTTAATGACCATGTCAAGGACACAAAAGCTACAAATTAACACTAATAAAAATACCAGAGAAAAGACTTTTGTGACTTGGCTGTGACCTGGCTATGATCTGCGGAGTTACACAACACATTCTGCATGTGAAGCCAAGTGCACATGGAATCCTTATCTGCTGAACCGTTAACATGCTTGCAAAATCAGAGGAAGTTACAGTAATTTTCGCATATAAGAAAAATTAGAACTGACCAAAGAATATGAATAAGATTTTCATAATCAGCACTCCAGAATTACCTAAAAACAGTCTACCTTGCCGACCCGAAAACTGTGTTTACCAGTGTAATACATCCATGGTATTAAGAGTAGTTACTTTGTCCTTTTTTCATCTTACATTTTTCTCTTTTCATCATGATGATTGTTTGTTATTAATGCATATATATATATATATATATATATATATATATTTTGTTTTAACGTCGTTTTTCCCCAGTACTGGGGCTCAGACTGTGCCCTTCACAGGGACCTTGATTTGGCAGTGAGGAATTTCTTGGCCGGATGCCCTTCCTGACGCCAACCAATGACTTTTTCTTTTGTGAATTTCCAAAGTCGCCTGCTCAGGGAATCGAACCCGGAATTCTTGGTTACTGTGCAGTTGCACTAACCATTAAGCCACGCTCCTCAAATATATATATATATATATATATATATATATATATATATATATATATATATATATATATATATATATATAAAGCTTTCGATTCGGTTATCCGTATTAAAGTGCTCAA
>RDPX01000014.1:189075-223301 GCA_003991215.1 Morbakka virulenta | reverse complement strand
GTCTCCTACCCTCTCACCCTCTCCCTTCCCTCTCTCTCCCTCTCTCTCCCTCTCTCTCCCTCTCTCTCCCTCTCTCTCCTTCTCTTTCCCTCTCCCTCTCCCCCTCCCTCTCCCTCCCTATTTCTCCCCGTCTCTCCCTGTCTCTTCCTCTCTCCCTCCTTCTCTCTCCCTCTCTCTCCCTTTCTGTCCCCCTGTCTCCCTCTCTCTCTCTCTCTCCCTCCCCCTCTCTCTCTCTCTCTCTCTCTCCCTCTCTCTCTCCCTCCCTCTCCCACGCACTCTCACTCTTTAATTTATTTTTTCTCCAAATAAATTTAGAATCTTATTCCAGTATTATTTATTTTTAATAAATTAACAATTACTTACACGCATATTTTTAAAAGGTAAATCAAACATCGTATGTAATTTCTTTAATTACAAATTAATCATTCTTTATCTGTTTTTAGATATTTGTGATCATATCTTATTCAAATATATGCAATACTTTGGGTTTTTTTTCAGTTTTAATATCAATCTTAACATTGATTTTAGAGATTAAATTCAACATATAATATTTTCTCTGATAGAATATTACCATAACATCAATTTTTTGTTCATTATCACAACAACAATATAAAAATTTTTATTTTCGCACGATAATTCTTTCATTACAAAAATCACACATGATTTCACCTATATTTGTTAAATAGTTGTGTATACCATCTTTGCAGTAGTTATCTTTAATTACTAGTTCACTATTAATATATGATTATACTAAATGTTTAATACTTATTGCTGTTAGCCAACTTCCAGATGAAACCAGTAATATGACCTAATAGAGGTGATTTTTTAAACAAGTGGGTATCATTAATTCTGATAGAACATAGCAATATCCTCTACCTTTATGATATTTGTTATGAAATCTTCCATATGCATCATGAAATGCATGTTGTACAACTGTCATCTAGACCCATTAAACCAATTTCCTGGTTATATTATCGAAAAATATCTTTAATTGTTATTAATTCATCTAACAAATGATATACAAAAATATTGATATATCATTGCACTTTTTAGAATTTGATCATTAATATCAGGATATAGCTCCTGAATGATATGAAAAGTATCTTTCAAATATTTTAAACAAATTTTAGGATTATTTGACATTTATAGTAGTGTTGTATGTTATTTTGAAGTGAAAGATATCTGATCACGATCAGTTTTATACCAGTTATTACAAAGTACATGATACTGGAGTTTAATAGTTTTTACATCCTAATCTTGATGGTACTTGGCTACTAGACCAGCGCGGAATCTGATGCCTGATTTCTTCCCACCAAACGAAGTACATGATGATTCAAAGGTTTTAATCCAAATAGATGAGTGAAACAATCCTTTTGTTCATGCGTAATTTTATGAACCTACAAACAGTTGCTACTCACACTTACTTGACTTATTTTAGTTGCATACTTAACTGAAGCTTTTTGGCCTTACATTTGTTGTAGTTGGTCATTGTCATCCACATGTAGTTAGTGCTGGTCAAACACAAATGGCAGTGCTTAATACAAATTCAAGATTTTTACATGATGAATTGCTAAAGCTTTCAAGGACTTTACTAAGCAAAATGCCTCCAAAACTGACAAGGTGTTACATGGTGTGCACTGGGTGAGTGATTACCGATTTGATTGTTCATTGAATATTATTACTGGACTTTGAAAGAGTTAGATTGGTACATATTAGAACAAGATTGTTTATAGTAGACATTACTATGGCGTGCATTTTGGTCGATAGCTATTTAGCTGGCACTCTGCTGGACCGAAGGCGCCAAAATAGGAAAGCTGAAAGCAAGTGTATTTTCACTATTGAATAAAAAAAACACAACGAACCATAATGAACGTTGTTTTAATAGCAATCATTAATATGTACCATTCTTATTTAAACCATTTGTTTAACAGAGGTTTGCCAAGTAAATTTTTTTAGAAAATTCTTTCAGATGCTCTTTTAACTCTTACCTTGCCCCTTGAGACTGCAAAATAGGTAATAGCCTCGCTGGTGCATGTTTGATTTTAACTACTTTACCCTCCTAGCTCCTGCCATTTACTACCATAGTGATGCTTCCACCGACACCACTTTATATGCAACACTTTGGCGACTGCCGTCGTGATTGGCATCGTCTTTATAATCACTGTCTTGAGAGAAGCACCTTTTTAAACACCAACTTAATGTTTTCTTTACTACGTTTGGTAAAAATGAACCAATAACCAGGAAGCCGCTGCCCACGTCATTTCATTGATCCTCAGCTTGTCTGAGATGCGTTTCAATATTTTCAATATATCAAAATTTCTGTTTTCATCGGAAAGAAAAATCTATCTTTTCGTTTTTGTATACACCTGAAAATTAAGCGAAGATAAATTTTATAGGGGTAAAGCTAGTAGAAGTAACATCACAATTTTTGCCCCCGAGAAAAGATGTAACGAAGTATTTTCTACACAAGAATTGAAGTTCTAAACAGATAGATAAAGAGAATTAATAATGTATCTATTTACGAATTTGAATTTATAATTTGTGGTGTATGTTTTCATTTTTTTCCCGCAAGCAGCTGGTTAATGAGCAATCAAGGCTGAGTTGAGGAAATTTTAAAAAACTTGAGGGCACATGGAAGGAACTATAAGCAACTGCACAAAAAATATAAGCGAAAATTTGAACTTTACTTTGGTTCAAATGTTTGTTTTTGTAAGCGCCAAATTGATTCTTTCTCGCGGAAGCACACTTGTTTTACATGTTTCTGTTTTCAAAGAAAGCGATGAACAGGCGACAGGCGCTTTATTTGACAATTTTATTTAAAAGACGGGTGCAGGTACTGATTTTTAATATTTATATTTTAAAACTAAAATAATTTTTAACGTGAA
This sequence comes from Morbakka virulenta, assembly GCA_003991215.1. Taxonomy (NCBI): domain Eukaryota; kingdom Metazoa; phylum Cnidaria; class Cubozoa; order Carybdeida; family Carukiidae; genus Morbakka; species Morbakka virulenta. The sequence goes on along the minus strand of RDPX01000014.1, from coordinate 220,416 downwards.
CTGAAAAAATATTGAAGGAGACTGCGTTATCAAGTCGAAGGACCCTACGACAATGGCTGGTTTATTGACAGAATTTGTTGTTTTAGTATAAATATTGGTAAATTCTGTGTACTGGATAGCGACAATACAGGCGATTACATACCCCTGGAAGATGTAGTTGGAATGAAGACATGGCTTCCTTTACTAGTAAAAGACACCATGGTTGGAGATCATTCTCTTTTAACTCTAATGACGAAGTGAAAGTGTCATTTTTACTGTCTTGTCTGTTAATGAACCAAACATTTGTCATCATACTGTTATTTTGCTTTATCCTTCGTCTTGAGTTTTGTTATGATACAGGCTTTGTTGATATTAGAGAATACACTGACTTTCAGTGCCTATTACTTATGGAAAAATCGTTTAAAAATTGAATGTGGAAGAGACCAGTTTTGATTTAAGTTTACTTATAAACCTATTAGTTTTGTTGAAAATTGAAGGGTTTTCACTAGAGATTGTTAGTACCTGTCTTTTCCACGTGCTAAGACCTAAGTAACTCTTAAGCAGCTGAAAGAGTTGGTCCCGAGTTAGTCCTCTGTTAAAAAAAGTGACCAATAAATCAGTTGCCTTGGACACATGACAGGACACCGAGCACAGCACAGAATTTTTGCTACCCTATCGCATTTGCTTCTCCCTGAGAGATTTTGGCGCACCTCTGAGGAAGTTTGGCACCACCATTGCAAAATTAAGAAAAAGCCTCGATACTTGAAAGCTCAGTGTAGGCTTCTATTAGGTTTTAGCACTGTAGTTTTGATGGTCAGAAATGTTCTGCTTCCAGAGATCATGTCTGTAATGGTTTGTGTTATCAGAAAGAGACAGTAGTGAACGAAAATTAAGGTACTTTATTTTTATTTTTCGGTAGCTTTTCGATTTCACCTGTAGTTTCTACCAGTGCCTATAAGAAGTCAAAATAAATGGTATTTAAACAATAAGTCGTTAATTTTCGTGCCTAAGCTAAATAACTCTTTTCGTCTTGCATTGGAAATTTTAAGAACAGTGTCTAAGTTAATGGATTTGTTACCGTGTAGAGGAAATAAGCATGTAATAGTGTTTTACGAAGCGGCCCCCAGTTATTGATGCACACTGTATTTTGTTTGAAAGATTAGAAAATCTATTTCTGTCTCCATTTGCTGGTACACATTGATAAATTGTTCTCTTTTACATTTGTTTTAGAACTGAAGCTAATGATCTTGCTTTACGACTAGCCAAGGTGTACACTAAGAAAGAGGATGTTCTTGTACTAGACAGGTATTTGTAATAGCCTTTTTCAGATTTGGTGTTCATAACTTGATAGGCCTGCAATCATAGGACATCAATATACTTAATATGGTTTATAATGTCATGGGGCTGACGATGCGGAATAATTTTATGGAGATCCTAGTCTCATCACCGGTTAATAGAACAGATTAAATTTTATAGTTAAGACTTCGGACACACTTGTAGATATGAAATTGAACAATCAGAACTCGCAGATAATTTCGATGTGTAGTTTTCTTTCATTTTCAGATCCATTTTTGTCATCAGAGGGAGATGATGTGGAACACAGAAGACGTTTCTTGTCAAAGTCTTCGTCATCGTCGTCTTTGTCATCAAATGTAGTCGTAAAAACATTTTCGTCTGATTTGAAGTTCAGTGACACAAGACATTATAGAAGTTCCATATCTCTTGATAGTTGAATTACGGAATCTTGACTGTGTGTCTGTAGTTGTGTATCAACGGGCCATACATAAAGATCAGTACTTGATTGTGACTCGAACCACTAATGAGATTGAAAGAAATATATCTGCATTTTTCAGTTAGACTATGGACATGGAAAGTGATTATTTACACGTGCAAATAGAAAAAGAAATGCATCATGTTCTCATTAAGTAAAACAACTGGGACAGGAAAGTCCTCGATGACCTCTGCCAATGGGTTGAATGTATATTTTGAAGTGTTGGAAATTCTTAGATAGGAAATGGTGGAAATGGTGATGAGGTTTGTTGACTCGATTGTCTTATTGATGACATTAACAGATGAAAGGAAGCAGTAACAAGATTCTGCAGGCAGTGCGTGATATTTCGGTGAGAAAACAGGAAATATATAAAGGATGCGAGGAAAAACTGGTACTGGTAGACATTCATTATTTATGTACGAGTATTTACATAGGATAAAACGCTCCAATAAACGTACATTAACAGAAATGCTTGTAAGTAATACAGAAATGCTTCGAGGTAAAAAAAATCTCATTTCCTTACAGAAGAAATGTCGACAGAGGAGAAGGTAACACTTCCTAAACAGCAAAAAATATTATTTACAAGGTTCCATGTAGAAACTGTAATGCTGTATAGACTGTAGATTCAAAAAGGGTGTTGAAGCAGCGTAAAAAGAAGACATAGTTGCTTTGAAAAATAGGAAATGCGAAATAGGCACCTCAGAGCAGATTTTTAATAGACACTGGACAGAACTCACACCGAGCCTTCCCTCTCTTCGCCTATGGGACACAGGCCATTACGATTGTAACATACCACACAATTACCTTTTAGCTCGATTTGACGATCATTCAAATAGCTCAATCAACCTATGCACTCTCGTTTGTTTTTAAATAATATATTTTATCGTTGTTTTGATTGAGAAGGTTTTTTGTTTTTTTATAAACATTAACAATTTCCCTTCTTTTCATTGAAGAGAAGGAGCTTACTGCACTATTTTTTAGAGAGTTGATTTATTGACAATGTAGAGTACCATGACCTTCCGTACTGACATAAATACCGATCATATTTCTTTCTGTGATAGTCATACATTGTAATAGTAAACTTATTAGGAATCTAGTAACCTAATATTAATACTCTGGGTTCCACTTCGCCCATTTGGTTAATACCTTTATCAAAAAATTCTCAGCTCCACGGAGTAAGTTTGAATTTAGTGTCACCTCTTATGGTCTCAGCAACGCAGGGGTCACTTAGCAGATGGTGGGTAACACACATGACGATTTTTCATCAGACCGGGTAGTAGCATACATGGACAATATGGTAATTTTTTATACCACATTTAAAGAACACTTACACAATTTAAAACATGTTTTTCAACGTTTATCACATTATCAATTTTTTCGATTTGAGTTATCGAGGCAAAGAATTGTTCCACAGTCCCGACAACAGCATTAAATACAAGCGACCTGAGGCAGAAAAGAACTTGAAGGATTTTTGGGTCTTAGCGAATTTTATAGGGGGTTGATTTCCAAATTTCACAAAATTTATCGACCTTTAAACAGACCAACTAGTCGTACCTCTTTGGATTTTTTTAAGTGAGACAATAACTGAAAATGCATTTTGTGAATTAAAAATACTTTTGTCAACCAAGGCAGTATTCCGGATTTTCGTCAGCCATTCATTGTTGAAGTTGGAGGAAAGAGTTATGCCTGTAAAGGGGTTTTATCATGAGAAGATCCACATTGCAAAAACTTATTTTTGCCCAAATCCACAAGTTATCTCACTTCGGTACTGATAAAGTTCATTCATTGTTAGAAGATCATTATTATTGGCCCAATATGTTTAATATATTAATTATATTGTTAAATGAATTGTATTCAGTCGAGTTTGTGGAACATGTCAGAAGACTATGTGCGATTCGTCTCCTTCAAAAGCATCTCTGGTACCCATATTCGCTCCTCAAGCTGAATTGCAATCCCTGTCAATAGATACAACCTATCGAAAATCATAGGTATCAGTATATTTTAATTGGTGTTATCTTGACAGAATTTATAACTGCTGTCCCATGGAATGGTCACTATGCTTCAACAATCGTTACATTTCTCGAGAGCTGAATATATATTCACGTCAGTCCTTTATACTTCTCATTAAATCAAGCCCCCAGTGTTGATGGAGATACCACGAAAGCTGCCAGTAACAGATTCGGGTTTAAAAATGCAGACCTCTACCTTATTATAGCCAAGGTAACGGAGTTATGAACATAGTACACTGATAGATATATCAGTATACAGTGAAAGGGCACAGCTTTATTGCATCGCAAACGTCCACAGTCGAAATGGCACCCGTTGTTGCCCAAACTTTTAATTGCTGTAGATGGTAGTGAAGGCTCTGCAACCCACGGTGTGCCACACAACGGTGTATTTGGTTGGTTCTTTGTTCAATCACGTGATATAACATTTAAAAGTGCAGTTCCGATAGTGGTAACGATTTGTTTCCGAAAGAATACGAGTCTACAACGAAGTCCTGGGCCACAAGATATGTTTGGTCGGGTAATCGACAATCTGTAGTTAAATTCAGAGATTTGAACAACAATATAAGCAAATTATTCTCTTCAACAATTGCGAAAATGGTCAACAAACAATTGTATGTAAGCTTAGGAACGGGGTGAATTTTGAAATCGAAAATGGACAAAAAAAATTCCGTTACACTATGAGCACCTTTGTCCAGTGATAACTATGAATTCAGATGAACTGTTTACACAAAGATTTGATAGAATCAGTTGTGAGCAGTCACGGTCTTGGAGACCCGCAAAAGTGATTTAGATTTTTGAGGGGAAAAAGTTCACAGAAAGACTATCAAAAGAGTCGAGAAATTTGAGTAATAGGACTTGAGAAAAGAGAACGTAGGCACATTATCTGGTAAATTCGATACCCTGGGAATCCTAGGATATATCATTTCAGTTATTTGTTTCACTTTGAAAGAGGAAAATGTAGGTTATCCCCCGACGTCCTGTTGACTTTAGTTTTTATATCGACATATTGTCACGGATCATATTCCATTCCATGGTGATTAGACTGGTCAACAAGTATTTTTCACCATGCAGTTGTTTAGGTGTACTTAAAAGTAGTTTCTGATGCTGATTTCAAATGTGCAAACCAGTTTTTGTCATGGCGTACAGTGGGATAGTAATGTACGTCAGCATTTCGACCTCTGTCTTCCCTTATTGGTTTAAGGCCTATGTCCTCAGGAGGGCTGAAGGTGAGTAGCAGTTTACGGCACCTCGGCCTAGCATAATGCGATATTTTACTCCATCAGTTCGGACCACTACTGCAGGATGAGTAACATTGGTTTGTGATGTAAAGAAAAGTGGTGCTGGTTTTGGGCATCTCCAAGCGTGAATTGTTGACGTTGGGCTTATTTGGTTTACTTCTGTCAAACAAATGGACGTATTTTAGCAACCTGGGCACTTAAAGGAACCACAAAAGGAAGCACGATGTTTTTCTCCTGTACAGTTGAAACATAATCTTTTCTGACAAAATATACACCTTTATTCTGATGTCTCGAAAATTTTGGAATCAGAAGGGTGATCTGAAGTGATATATTACACATATGAGCAAATTTTGGTTACTGTTGAACACCAATTAACTTCTGATTTTCTTACAGCAACGTCCCATTTTTGTTGACTGTCGGCTGAGTAACACTCTTTCCACTGGCGAATAAATTTCACTAACTGGAAGAATACCTACTTCTTCCAACTCTTAAAGAGACGAACCAGATCATTATGTAAACCAGCTTGTTTATCGTAAGGTGGATATGTCCATTGATTGTGCTACTTTACCCATCGTCTTAGAATGCGAGATTGAATGTGACGTATTAGCTGCCTTCTAGTAGAATTCGTGAACACATGCTGGATTTGATCCTTAAACATTAGGCCACTCCATAAGTTTTTTGATATGTGCCTTCACGACTTCACTAGGCTGGCCTTTCTTTTTTAATAGTAAACGGAAGTCAACCATTTAATGTTGTTGCCTTTGGGTATTATGAACTCTTAGCGGACTACGTTAGCTTCAAACTGGACACCAGAACCGAACCCTTTCAAGATTGGTTCCAATACAATTGAAGATCGTTAGTTTGGGTTGCACAACTTTTAATTTTGATTCTGCCTTGTCTTTAGACTCTTTATTTTCTCTTTACGTTCTTTGCGTTCGCTGTTCGTATTTTTTGTGTTTTTGTTGACTAGGTCTCGTTCGTTTTGAGTTATTAATGGAAATCGGCAAGGTTGTTCTATTTCAACAATTAATGTCACTGTCTCTCCCCAGTTCATTTTGCTGCAACATTTGCCTCGAACACGTCAGTTTGCGCATTATAAGTGTAGTCTAGAGGAGAGTACAAAACTCTTAACCTGTCGTAGAATTTTACTCTCTTTACTAGAATATTACCTGAGAAATCCGATGCCTGTATCGATTCGCTGCTAAGCTTCATCTGTCGCGATGTCGATGGTCTACTCCTCAGTCGCTGTTACAAGGAAGTAGTCAATTAATCCCTTTCCTGCTGTGTTACTACCCCCTTGTGGGACCTCTGGAAGAGGCCAAACAAGACCGAAACCTAATAATGGTTGTCTTGGTGCCATGGCAAGGCAAGTTTACGAACAACCACGCCAAAGCCCAGTAATAGACGACTCGTGTTTTCCTCCTGTGTCGATTGCGTGGAGCAGGATTTTTGGAGATGGTGTTCCAGACAAACCACAAATGAAGACTTGTATGTCACTTTAAATAACGAAAGTTAGAGTCAATTTGATATGACCCACGAATATCTTTTATGTTCTTGATCTATCCTGAGCTAGTAATCAATGGAACAATAACAGCAAAATCTCTCTTCCTTTCGTTTTCTTCGAGAAGGTCTGTCGTCACAGAAATGATCTCAGCGTTTGTAAATAGCACGTGGCAACAGCCAGCTATTAATAAATCTTCTTCAAGATCGAGTTTTTGGAGCAGTAAGCAATATCGATGCTCAAATCGTCATAAGCACGAGTCATTGAACGGCTCTTGCCACAGTGTTGAACTACAAAATGCAAGTAAATTAAATGTCCCTTGTTAAGTAGTAGTAGTAGTAGTAGTAGTAGTAGTAGTTGTTGTTGNGCGTTTGTAAATAGCACGTGGCAACAGCCAGCTATTAATAAATCTTCTTCAAGATCGAGTTTTTGGAGCAGTAAGCAATATCGATGCTCAAATCGTCATAAGCACGAGTCATTGAACGGCTCTTGCCACAGTGTTGAACTACAAAATGCAAGTAAATTAAATGTCCCTTGTTAAGTAGTAGTAGTAGTAGTAGTAGTAGTAGTAGTTGTTGTTGTTGTAGTAGTAGTTGTTGTAGTAGTAGTTGTTGTTGTAGTAGTAGTAGTAGTAGTAGTAGTAGTTGTGGTAGTAGTAGTAGTTGTTGTTGTTGTTGTAGTAGTTGTTGTTGTTGTTGTAGTAGCATTAGTAGTAGTAATTAAGGTATGGCAGTAGAAACTCAAGCCACATGGGTACTCCTATATAACATTTTCTGGGGGGATCTGTTTAAGGCCTCCACTTTTGTTGCGTTTAGCTGAGCAACAGGTAAAACTCGAAATGTAAACTCTCTTGCAAAACAACTGTCTTAAAGTTAGTGGAATTTCGTGCTCTCCATCGGAACATTTGTACTCGAATATAGTATTACTAACAGAAATTTCGACTTTTTAAATACCATCCGAAAAGTGCCCACGCAATCTCCACGCAATACCCAGTCATACCGAATCAGATGACCCAGTTTTTCTTAACTTTGTGGCCCAGGAGTGGGTAACAGTGCTCTAGCCGTCTTCAGATGTTATGATGATAAATTCGGTAATTCGGTCCGTTATCCGACAACAACAATTAGCATTCAGACATTTGGAGAAATAACAAATGCATTGTAAATGTTATCTGGTTCTTCCACGTGCTTGCCTCTGGCCCCTGTGATATCGCTACGATTATATCCCATACACATCCTAACGGAAAAAAACCTTCCTACGAACAATAGAATTTAAGTCATCAATCAATGCAACCCAGTCATCAAGACTAAGTTGCAAAAATGTTCTGTGTTTAAATGTCAGCTGTTGGCCTTGATTTGAATCATACTCATTTTAATTTTTCTATTGAAATTGGTTTCTGTGAAAGAACGTGGGCCATAGCAAATGGCTTTAACAGACGAAATAAATCTATTTTTCGAAGTCAGTACCCAAATAGTTTGCGGTACCTATAAGTAGGACAGTCGTTTGCCATTAAGATATGGTAAAACTTTATTTTAACAAGACAAGGATTAAGTGTCAGTTATCTTTAAGTTGTAATTCAATTGCATGCCTGAAAATTTGGACAGGTGTTTTGATCAAGGCATTAAGTATTTAGAATTTCTTAATTTTTTAATTTTGTTTGGATGAAAAAAACCCCACCTTGTAAATTGCATTGTTGGTATTATATATACTAACCCCAATTTTTTCCCTCATCACTAAATATATCGGGTGAATAAAAGGAACATTGTATACACATTGGAGACTTGTTTCAAAATTTCCTTCATTCTAACCGATAGGGATCCAGATAAAGCTGTATGGTTTCGAAATTTTTGTATTTTAAGGGCAAAAAAAGTGAAAACTTAAGGGCGCTTGAAAGGAGCATAGAAAGTTCCTCTCTTTTTGTATAACTTCAAAAATTCTTAAGGATGACTGAGGCATCTTATTTATGTTTTCTCAAAGTTTGTACAGAATCGGTATACGTCTTTTGGAGTCTGGAGTTAAATAATTTGATTCAAAATCGGCTGTGGGGATCATCTTTAAAAAGACGACTTCCAGAAACTAGTCTTTTCCTTAGTGGCCTATTGCTTATATTACTTGAATGTTTGGAGAATTCTCCCATATTGTGTCATTACCGTCATACAAACAGACACAAGGGCTGATAGAAAGATATTCGTTCTTTGGGAATGGTAAATTAACAAAAAGGTCCATATAATCAAACTATGCATGTTAACGGTGACTAAGAAGCCCATGAAGAAACAGCATACACCCCAGGACATTTTCCATGATATTTTTTGCACGTTATTCAGCAGCTATGGTCGGTAGACTTGAAAAGAAGTGTGAAAGACCCAGCTGCTGACGACTACTTATTTTTTTCCGCCGTAAATATTTTTACTGGCGGTAAATATAATAGCAAATGAATGCAAAGCCGAATGCCATCATAGGACTGGAATTTCAGTTCCTGTGGCTTCAAAGGTAAGTTGTCTTTTGCAAGTAGCTAGAGTTATTTTGTTCTATGCTGCAGTATGTTTGTGTCATAGGGCATACCACGGGCATTCTGCAGCTGTCTTCTCTGCAAGCCCATATAAATTTATGAAGCCAGGTGGTGGTGGAAAAGCGGATCACATTCATGTGTGCCCCTGTCCAGATAATTATCGTGGGATGTTCAGAGGGGAGAAATGCAGTGAACTCGGAGAAAAATATTTCAACGAATTGAAAAATGTTCACAAGAAGGCTCTAGACAGTGGTCGGCAAGTAAGTGTTTATGAGCAAAAATGAACTGAAAACGACAGAGAAGTATTTACTTTGATTTTGTGTTTATGTAAAATCTACCATACAGAAAGCAGGCTTTGCATTTGTTTCAGAGAACTGTGTTTTCCTGTGTCTTTTCGTTTTGCACCGCTCTTGAAAGGATAGTTTAGATTTATTAATACAAAGCTTTCCACGTTGTGTGGGTTACACATCAATAACAAATTTTAGATATAAAACCAGATGACTTGAACAAAAACAGAATTCTGTTTTAAAGATAGATGATCAGAGCATCACACGCCTTTTGTATTTATTTTATTTTGTTTTTACTTTTCTCCCTAACATCGGTTGACCCCCAGTTCTTGGGCTTGAGTATTTTCCCAGTAAGGTTACCATCCAACCCCAGTAACTTGGAATTTAATATGGCAAAGAATTATTTGACCGGATGCCCTGTTATACGCTGACCAATGCCATTTTGTACGTTCAGCAGCTCGGAGATTCGAACCTGAAACCTTTTGTTACATTGTACGCTTGTCGAAGTAAGGATTAGATTTTTAAAAGCGCGTAATTGCCTGGAAACGAAAAAATACTACACACTCCCACGAGAGGTTATTCCTGCATTTGTTCTTGTATTTTTTATTACAATGTCCACAAGAAAAGTCAAACTATAATATGACTACACAAAAGGCATTATTTCGAGCACCTTAGATTTTTTGTCGTATTCCTTTTGGGGAGATTTTTGAGAAAGCAAACCAAATGAAAACGAGAAAGTTTTTGGCGACACTAAGCTTACCATGGGAAAATTAGACTGCAGATATATAATACAAACAACGAATATTAATGGTGTGGTATGGACAAAAAAAAGAGAAAGTAATTTGTTTATAGTTTTGTAGCCGATATTCTCCTGTGACAAATATTGCTAATACAAGGTAACTCGGGAGTGATAAGCTTTTTACTTGCCGTTTGTTTTTACAAGTACAGAAATTACGAGATTTCCGAAAGACGTGGACCGAAATGTCGCATCAGTTTGACTGTGCCCCTCTTGATTTCGCTTTAAAGTTTTCCTTCTTTTTTTCATTAAGAGATCATTTGTTTAGATTCAAGACAGTCATTATAACAGTAGTTGTAAAATGGGCTGTCGGAGTGGAAATTTTCGTTATTATGTTTTAAAAAATCAATGTTTATACTAGATCTATGCTCTTTAACAGACATGGCTTCTACCCTTTTCAAAATTGCTTTTTTAGGTTGGGGCTTTTATTGCGGAATCAGTTCAGTCTTGTGGTGGGCAGATACTTTATCCACCAGGATATCTAAAAAAGTCTTTTGAGTAAGTTTATCTGAAAATGTTCACAGCCTTAAACGATATGTTAGAGTGATAAAGGTTCATTTGGCGATCAAAGTTAGGTTTTTGTCGAAAGTGTTTTCGCTGACACTGGCAAGCGTTTTCGCAGACACGTGGAACAAGGCACCAGAATACAAGTCAATCGATATTTTATCAGTGAGGAAAACAAAACGAGAGAGCATTGGTACATGATCATCAGTTGGTTGAGATGGCTAATCCCAGAAAGCGTTATTTTGCTCTGAAAGTTATTTTGCTATTATAAGGACTTTTTTGGTTGTAAAGAAGTTTTTAGGAACGTAATATGCACATGCGTGTTTTTCTTTTAAATCCATGAACCTTTAAAGCCATTGCGCAGTTGCAAGAATGAAAAGAAGTATTGAATCTCGTTATGGCATAAATAGCAAACTATTTATGGTTATAACAGGCTTTTTTGGATTAATGCCCACAATATTAATGTTTTATATTTAATATCCATTAGACCACCTGTAGAAAAGTTTGTTTCGGTACAAAAAGGAAAATGCTAAAAGAAAAGAAAAATGTGAGAAATATTTATAAATATTGCATAGAATTTGATTTTTTATAGAGATTATTTAAAGAATCAATTTGTAAAGGCAAAAAATGCCATTGCCAGGCTGGACATGAAAGCAGCTACGCACAGAGACTTGACAGATAGCATCAAATTGAAACAGCAATTTTTTACTAGTTTCAGTATTGGGAGTCTTGATAAAAAATTCCTGGCAGATATAGCTCTGACTTTTTCTACAGCCAGTATTCCTTTGGATAAATTAAATGATCTAGTGTTCAGTGGATTGCTAATGCAATACACCCGACGTCAAGCTCCTGATTAGTCAACAATACCCGAAGCAGTAACATAATACTCATATATTAAGATGGATAGTATATTTGACTGTTGCAATTCGCTTAGTTTTCTAGAGCCTAAGTTTTGTTGGCGACCATTGACTCTACAATTACCCTATTCACAAGAAATGAGTAAGAATATTCAATATTTCATATCCATTGAAGTGAAAGCCCTAATTTTGCTCCTGACAGGACGACAGGACAGGTTCCATCAGGTGACAAAATAAGTGGCCGGTGCCTTAAACCGACATTAATGCTTTTCTAGTGGAACAAATTGCAAAGTTATTGTAACTCGCCAGTTAAATCAAGATTCATTGGAAATTTTTTGTGTGCAGTCAGGCAGAAAAATATTTCATATCAATCTTCTCAGTGTCTACTCAAGGAATTGTGAAGCTGATGACAACGATACCCCGTCAGGAGTGGCACATCTGAAAGGAGACAGCCATTTACATGACACAGCACAAAACCATCAATTTGAATTTATTTGAACTGAATTTGAATCTGAGGAAATGCAGAAACGAATGCTTGAACAGAATGCCATTGCATATTTGGCAGGATATTTATTAAGAAAACGATTTCAACATCACAAGTGCGATGTGTGCAATGGTTTTTCTGACAATAACATTGATAAAAACAGTAGCACATACCTGTTTTTAAAGCAATTGTACTGAAACATGAATTCGGTGGTTTGATTGCCCGCTCCGAAAAAGTGTTATCTTTTACAAAGAGAATTAAAGACATTTCTTCTTCTCCTCCTTCGGCCATCATCCGACGTCTGTCAGGTCGGCTACTCGACACCTTTTTCTTCATTTGACTCGGTCTTTCCATTCTCCTTATCTCGCTCCCTCTTTTCTCATATCTTGTTCTATGACGTCCCTCAGTCTTAAGCTTTTGTCGTCCTCTACTCCTCATTACATGCCCATGCCATCTTTACCGTGCTTTTCTTGCTTTCTTTGTTATTTTTCTTACCTTCAAAGATCTTTTTATTTCATCATTCATCCTCTGTTCTTGTATGGAAATTCCGGCCAGCCACCTTAGCATTCTCATCTCCGTCGCTTTTAACATCCTCTCCTCTGCCCTTTTGAAAGGTACGACTTGTAGGCCGTATAATAATACTAGTTGTAGCACTGATGAATAGAACTTCGTCTTTAATTTTTTTGGCATTTGTGTCGCATGCAATGCCACTCACTTCTCTCCACTTCCCCCAAGTTCTTCTAAGTCTTGTCTTAACTTCTTCTTGACACCTCCTTTGTCGTTCAATGGTTGCACCGAAATAGCAAAACGATTCCACTTGCTTTATCTCTTCCCCATGCTTATCTCCAATGTTAATGGTTATTTGATCCCTCTTTGATGAAAGCATTGTTTCTGCCTTCCTACTGTTCATTTTTAAACATCTCAATTCCATCGTTCCTGCTGCCTATGAAGATTTGAGTACAGCTCTTCTCTGTTGTCTGCTGTTATGGCCAGGCCGTCTGCTGCTTCGTTATGGTGTCGACTACCAGAGCAAACAGGAAGGGGCTAAGTGAAGATCCCTGGTGTAGTCCGATTCTGATGTCGAAGTTTTCCGACTGCTCAAATTACTTTGATCTGGCTGTTGTTGTAGAGGTTGGCGACTACTTTCACCATTTTCTTTGGTGTTCCTCTTTTTCTCAAGCACCAAAGTACTACATATGTGTGCTTTTTCCAAGTCAACGAATGCCATATACAGCGGTTCGTTACCTTCTTGGTATTTGTCTGATAATGAACATCGGGTCAGTGCTTCGTTTTCCAGGCATAAATTTGAATAGTATCAATTTCCATTTGCTTTTAAAGTCCCTTGTCGATTTTCCTTTTATAGACTTCCTCGCATGTTCTAGCAATTCAGTTCCCGTATAATTTTCACACTCTGCAGCACTGCCCTTGTTTTTGAAAATGGGAATCAAAGCTTAGACTGATTTCACAATCCTTTGGTTTTTCCTCTGCTTCTCATATTTTGTTGAAAAGTTCCAATAATCAGTTTATTCTCTCGTCACCCAATGCCAAAAGGCTCTCTGTCTGCAATCCAGTTGGTCCCGGCGCTTTCCCTGCTTCATACACCTCATAGCTGCTAGCACTTCTCTTCAGATGTTTGAAGATGTTTAAAGACAGATATGTTCCATATTTTAATAATTTAGATAAAACACAATATTGGCAAGGATTTGTTGGAAGTGCTAAGTGGAACTGAACTGAATGTGCCTTGCCCGAGTTTTTAAAAATGATTACCTTTTGTATCTGTATATCAGATTGTGAATATATTTTGGATTAAAATTTATAAACTGGGATTTAGAGGCACTTGGACAGGATCAAAAGAACAAAAAATATATTTAAATGGCACATTTGTAAGGATATCTAATTAAGGTTTTTGAATAGATAGTAATATGAAAAACGCCCTCTTTTCCAGTCGGAAAAGTTTTACAAATAACATACTTATAACATGCCGGTTTGCTTATCGTAATAGAAAAAATAATTCATTGCCTGCAAGTGAGCTTTTGATTGAAATGGTTTTAGGAAAAATAATAGAATCGATTATGGAATTGCCGTGGCTACGGGACTAGGGCAGATGGGTCAACTCTGTATGCTTTTTCACTTTGTAAGTTTAATCACAAGTTCTACTTGCTTGTAAAGAAAAATTTTGCAATAGAAGAGCTGCTTTTGTAACTGATGCGACAGTAAGTTGTATTGTTAAAGTATCATTGTTACTTGCTGATTTCATGTGTAATCTTTCTATATTTTTGACTGAACAACTAGGAATCAGGTTCTTGGTATCTCTTAAACGAAAATTATATGGTTTATATTATATGCATGGCGGCAGCTTACGCCATTGAATCTAACAAAGGAAAGACGAGGCAGTTCCTTTCTCCTACCAGCCTCGGGGTTGTCATCGGCAAATACAAACTATTTCAGCTCCCTTGCCAGGGTTACAGTGAAGATTACTATTATTAGCTAAAGAGTATAGGGTATATTGTAGACATTGAGAGAAATTTGAATTTTGTACCAGTCTTCTTGCAGCTTTTGTGTGAGTTTTATTTATCTTGTTTTCAAGATTTTTTCGTGAACCAAACAAGTTTTTCTATTCATGTAAAAAAGATTATCGTAACGATGGAAAATACGTACATACATATTATCATTTTCACAAGTTTTAAATGATGACAACTTTTATTGGGGCGAATTTAGATAATACCTCGTATAACTAATATCCCAGCCCGATCCATGCCTTTTTGAGGGACAGAAAATTACTTGATCGAATGTTTAAACGTAGTAATTTTTGTTTCCTTCCGCCCTCTTTTACTAAGCTAATGTGCCATAGGATTTGGTGAAACTTGTTCTCCTCATTCAGAACTCGCACTTCAATTCACGTTGCGAGGAAAAGAATGACAAATAAGCAAATAGATTTTAATTTTCCACCAAATTTCGACAGTTTTCATACTATTATGCTTAAGTTCTTGAACTGTCCTCACTCCGAAAACGAGAATAAGAACATTTCTATTTTGTTTTTCAAAGTTTTAACAATTGGGTCCAGGCTTACTTCCCCATCTACTATACATCAAATCTGCGGTCGCACTGTTTGCGTCTCGGATGCAGTGACTAGACTGGACGGAAATTTCTCAAAAAATTAAGCCAAAAATAAATGATAAATAGCAGTTTTGGGTATCTGTCTTTAAGGGACTAAAAGAATGAATGGAACCAGATGAGTCGAAATCTGGTGTTCAAGAATTGGAAGCACCTTAAAACCACCCATCAATTCTGTTAAGCCCAAACGGGGTATCTCAGTTTAAAAAACAGCACTGTCACGTGATCGCGTTCCACGTACTGGACGAAAACATAGTTTTTCATCTTTTGTTTTATTATTGTGAAGTTTAATTTTCGCAAATAGACTGATGTTAATCAAGCATCAGTTAACGTATTTATGGCGCACAAACGTCTACATGGAGCTTTTTTGAAAAACGCCGCGTGTTCTTTCAGCATTTGTTTTATTTCGTGGACTTTTGGTAATACAGTGTTCGTTATTTGTATAGGCCTTTGATTGTACTTAAGTGATTCATTATAAATATTTTAAAGTTTTAATTACCTTTTTTGATGCTTTTTTCATTTTTTAGTTCTTTAGGGAGATATTTTCGAGTTTTTAAGAGTTATTTATCGGAATCTTGATCATAACACACTGTATTTTAACATCGCGATATCCGTGTTTTGGTGTATTGATTACAAGTATAAGTTTGTGTTGTAATATTAAGTCACCTAATGTAAATCATTCTTGAAACTCTTGCAAGAATCCCTCGCTTGATATAAATATTTATACATGTATGTCGAAGAAAAATAAGACCGTGTTAATAATTTATAGTTGTCGAGCATTAATAGTTCATTCTTAAAACAACAAAGCGAAAGCACTGCAGGGATAGACCAAGATAGTTTTCTGTTGCGTTAGGCAGAGTTCCCAGGAAAAGATTACAAGAGCTAATCCTGTAGATTAAGAGAACTAAGGGCTAAGGGAGAAGAAGTAAGAGAATAAGATGGGAAAATTACTTCATTTTTAACATACCTTTGTCTATCATTAGATAACTCAATGTAAACCTTGATCTCATTTTTTGTCAGGTATATTAGGTCGCAAGGTGGTCTTTGTATAGCTGATGAAGTGCAGGTTGGCTTTGGACGAGTCGGCAAAACGTTTTGGGCCTTTGAACTACACGGTAAACGTCTTAAGATTAAATGGGTTTTATTTAGTTGTATGATTTTATTTCCCCGTTATGTAATCCTGTTTCGAACGAGTGTTGATTTTTTGTTGTTGTTTTTTTTGGGTGGGGTTGGGGTGGGGGTGATTCTGAGTGAAATGAGAGCGACTGAATAAATTTGAAGTTTGGAAGCTGGAAACTGCTCGAGGTGCCAGCATGGTTGGCGCCGAGCGGAAATTTAAATTTTTTTATCTGAAATCGTCTGAAAATGGTGCTCTAGTACCAAATTTCAGTATCAGCACAAAACGGAAATCTTTATGCCTTAATGCCTCTATTTCTTTCGTAATTAGAAAGAAATATAAGCATTATATTAGGCATTTTATTAGCAGAAATTGGTATGTTTCGGGCCTTTAAGCACCCCTTTTTATCGCCCTTGTAAAATGTAAATGATGACAATTTGACCTATTTACATATTTTATTTGCAAGAAGTTGTATCAAGAAAAAAAGATTCATGCAACAATTTTCTTACTGCAGACTGTCTGGATATAGTAGTGAATATGTAATACACTACTGTTTTTGTGTCATTCTTATTGTTCCGTGACCATCAAATGGTCACAAATAGTGGTACATTGATGAAAAAAATTTCTGTTCTCTGCACTCTTTTCTGCAAGCGAAGATTGGACGACCAGGACTGTTTACATAGTTTCCTGTTCCCAAGCAATTGTTAGGTCACTCGCATATCTTTTCCATTCCACTCTGCACACTCGTGTTGTATTTTCTGATGATTTTCTCTTTTGACTTGATGTTTACTGTTCAGATATTTGCACATCTTTGACAGTCCCTGAAAATGACTTTGTTATTAACATCCCTCTGACTGATACCACAGCTCTATCCAAACAACATTCATTTCAATCGTTAACATATCTTCAATCGTAATTATCAATATATCAGCTCCTCAGCAGAGAGCACTACATACATCCTCAACTTTTTCAACATTGAAACAGAACGGACAAATCTCGTTTAGTGTGTTGTGGTAGTGTACGTCACGAGACTTCTCTTACTCTCCAGAATCAAGCAGCTTAACTCTTTTCCCATGTATCATCTGCAGTGATTTCGTAAGGTTTCGGTAAATGAAACCCACATGAATGCTTGAGGTATCCCGCAAATAAATGTTTAAATTTTTTGTCATCTTCATCCTTTTTCATTTTTAGATGCTGAACCTGATATTGTAACAATTGGAAAACCAATGGGTAATGGGCACCCTGTTGCAGCTGTGATTACAACTGAAGAAATATCGAATGCATTTGGTGACATGGGTGTGCCATATTTCAATACTGTAAGTACCAGCGTGTTTTATTGGATATCGTCGAAAGCATTAGAGCAAGAATGAGTGTGTGACAAAGAAATTGCTTACGCTCGTAACAATGTAATTACCACTTAACCTACTTCTTAATTTTTCCTTCACTTTCTCCAGTTACAGCAATTATTTTCCGTGTACTAAGATAAAATAGAGTCCTTATGTGAAGCACTTAGATTAACGTTGGAATGTTTTCACGTCATCTTTTTTGACTGACACAACTCGTATCGTTTATCATGCCCATTAATTACACAGTATATTCTATATGGATTAAAATGTTGTATCATTAAGTTCGATAAACAGGCTGGGTTTTTTTGCAACCCAACAATGCTTTAAACGATCCACTATTTTTTGGTATGGCTTATCTTAAATTCGCTTGAAATCTTTCTTTATAGTTTTTATTCAAGAAGGACAAATCACTTTACTCGCTCAATTTTCTACCAAACACCTATCAAGCACCCGTCAAGCATCTATCAACCACCTATCAACCACCTATCAAGCCCCTATCAAGCAACTGTTGAGTACCCATCGAAACTTTACCAATCCCGAAATTTTACTGGCAAGAACAACTCCTCCCAACCTTAGTTGGTACGTATTGGGGAAAATGTATGCAGTCATGACTATCTGTTGTGGGTTTTTTTCGCGTAAACTCGCGGTTGGGCGAATAACAGAAAAATAATATTGCTGCTGTTTTGAAATCCATAATGTAAGTTTAATAGGAAAAAAAACCTCTTCTTCCATTTTTTTGTTTAAGTTTGGTGGGAACCCAGTCTCTTGTGCTATTGCTAACGCTGTTTTGGATGTCTTGGAGGATCAGAATTTGCAAGAGAAAGCCTTGGAACTGGGAGAATACTGGCTAAAGGAATTGCAAGGACTGTCAGAGAAACATGTGCTAATTGGTGATATCAGGTACCTGTTTTAAGGTGGCACACAATTTTGTAGTTCTCTTGCCTTTGAGACCTAAAGTTTATTAAATTAAAAAATTATTAATATGTATACTCGTCCACCATTGGAAAAGAATTTTTATTTTTTTAGACATTACACGATGCCTTTCCTCTTCCAAGGTTCCATAGCTATACGGGAGGCCATTTTTGCCCAGTTTGTTTCACAAACCCATTTAGAGAAATTACATTCCATTTCAGACGTCCACTTTTCTCCTTTGTAGAAGGAAAAAACCAAGCAGAGCGTCTGTACAGCAGCCTGCAATTGTATTTGGTCTCATGATACCTAATTTACCATGGGTCCCATTGTGGATTCCCAGCATAATAGCACAGAAAATATGTTCAGATATTTCCTCCTCGTACTGAATTCCAGTGTACATTGTACAGTTTACAGTGTACATTTAGTGTGATTTCTTTCGGTCATCTTAAGAATTACTGTTTTTTTCCAAAAGCAAAGTGAAAGAGTACATCAAATTCTTCGATTTGTTGTCAGTGTGTTTAAATTTTGTGGGTGTTCAGATATAAATTTAATTCAGACATTGAATTGTTAATATTGTTTAAAGTAGAGTATGGAGGCAGGAGAAGTAAGCAAAATTCTCATGTTTAAGAAAATTATATTTAAGTAAGTGTTGCCAAAACGTAGTCTGTCTTTAACAACGAGTAGGAACAAAATAGCTTTATTTCAAAACATACGATGTCAACTGCTCGAAACGTCTTCGATGAAAACGATTATTGGTCAAGTGCCCTCTATATTGGCTGCGAGGTCTTATTTGCGTCAATTAATGTTGAAATTATAGTTATAGTGTGCCGTATTGCTGACGAATTAGACCGGTGTTGGGTAGTGGTATAAAAATACCCTAAGTATTTTGGCTGGTAACATTTAACGGTAGTAAAAACCGAGGAAAAGAAATTGAAGCGGCGTGTGAAAGGCACGAAACCATTCAAAGATTTCAAATACATTTACAAAACAATATTTTAAGCAACAGGGGAGTGTTTTTGCTGTCTGAAGAGCTCTTTTTTTAGTACCCCATAGGAAGCGCGTCGGGAAAGCAAGTGCTGTCTTAAAAAGGTGCGATTTAAAAGTAAGTAGCCCCCAAAAGCTAAGTCTCCTCAACTGCAGTACTTTTAAAAGTAAACGGGGTCTTTGTTTTAAGAACCATCGAGTGACACTGATGAAAAATAATGCTTAAAAGCTAATACCTTGTACTAGTTGGTACATCTTGTAACATGCAGTTTATTTTATGGATTTCTTGTGGGAATGCCCTAATTCTTGCAATTTGAATTGAGTAACGTTTTCACTATTTTTAGAGTTTTCAGTAACCTTTTTAATGGAAAAAGTGAATATTTTATCATTTGCGTCATGTGGAATAGTGTAACAATTTTCCCTCCACAAATTAGAGTTTCTGAGTTTTAAGATTTAAAGTGCCGGCTCGCTACAAGATGTATGGACCAACGCCGTACGATTGGCCAATTGAATAAACCAACACTTCAAGTATTGACAGATAAAAATCTTGCGTTAATCAAATTTAGCCAAAAAGACAGAAAACAGTGCAAGATTATTGGCAAAATTGTTAATTGTGACTCAGCTAGAACAAAGGAATCTACTGTTGAACTGCGAATGCTGTGAAATTATGGAACCAAACAGTTTAACGTAATTGGGAGAGCCATGTCTGCCTTGAAAGCGGAGAAAAATTTGTTGATTGGTGCAAGGCACACAACCAGATCATACCCAACACTAGGTTTCAACAGTCAAAAAGGACAAAGTGGACTTGGATGAGCCCTGACGGCAAAACCAGAAACCAAATAGATTTTAACACCGTCAACGAGAGATTCAGGAACACAATCAGACAAGCAAAAAGCTATCCCGGTGCTGATTGTGACAGTGATCATATTCCTGTCATCTGCAAATTTCATGCCAGGTTTAGAAAGAAGAAAGTTGCGAAGTCAGCACCAAAGTTAGACTTCACGGCACTGAGATATAATGCAAATACAAGGCAAGAGTTTGCACTCAGAGTCAGCACAGATTCGAAGTTCTTGAACGTGAGGAAAGCACTGCATGGGACGCGTTCATAAAAGCCTCTGTACCAGTAGCGAAGGAGACTCTACCAACAAAGAAAAAACAAATAAGAAACCCTGGATGACAGGGGAGATCTTGAAAGACATGAAGGAAAGACAAGAGATTAAAGACCGCAGAAGTGAGGAATATCAAAAAAAGGCAAACCTGGTACGACGAAAATGTAGTAGCGCGAAGGAAGTATGGCTGAACGAACAGTGCTCAGAGATAGAGAGAACAAAGTCGACAAAACCTAAGGAGATGTACGACAGAATAAAAGCACTATCAGGAAGAAACACACGGACCTGCAGCGGCTGCATAAAGGCCCAAGGTGGAAGAATCCTCGTAGACGGACGAAGACATTATGAAAAGATGGTCAGAATTCATTACGGAATTGTTTGAAGATGATAGAGGAGACAGACCAATTGTAAGGAGAAACAAGGATACCCCCCGAATCTTGGAATAAGAAATAAGGGCAGCAATGAAGAAGATGAAAAGAAACAAAGCTTGTGGGTCAGATGGTATCAACATAGAAATGTTAGAAGCACTCGAAGACTTTGGAATTACAACATTAACAAAAACAGCTAACGAAATATACGAAACAGGTGACATGCCAGAAGATCTGTGTAGTTCTCTATTCGTCACTATCCCCAAGAAGCCAGGAGCAATAGATTGTGTATTTCATCGCACTATAAGCTTGATGAGCCATGTGACTAAGCTCACCCTGCGTGTGATCATGGCCAGCATCGAAATCCATCAACATCGATGGCAAGGATCTACGTCTTTTAACAAATTTATATTGGGAACAGAAGGCCGCCGTAAGAGTAGCAGATAGTGTCAGTGACTTCGTACATATCCAACATGGAGTGAGACAAGGATGTGTGTTATGTCCCGATGTTTTCAATATATTCAGTGAGATGATAATGAGAAAGTTGGAAGATGTAAAAGGATGTGTTTATCGGTGGTCGCAATATCAACAACTTGAGGTACGCAGACGACGCAGTTTTAATCAGTAACACCGAGAATGACCTCCAAAAGCTGTTGAATATAGTAGTAGAGGCCACTAACAGGCAAGGCCTAACACTGAACTGTAAGAAGACAGAATGCATGGTTGGCAGCAAACAGACCGGCATTAAATGTCAGCTGGGCAAAGTTTTAAATACCTCGGCAGTATTTTTTCCGAAGATGGCCGATGCGAAGCTGAAATAAAGTTCCGTAACGCTATGGCAAAGGAAGCCTTTCAGAGGCTCAAATTAATTCTTGTCAGTGGAAGCCTTACACTGGCCACCAAGAAGAGGATTCTGGAATGTTATGTCCTATCAATATTGCTACACGGAAGTGAATGTTGGACAATTCCATCTCGGATGGCAAAGAAACTGGAAGCAATCGAGCTTTGGTTCTGTCAACGAATACTGAGGGTCAGCTGGACATCAGACCAATGAAGAAGTATTAAGAAGAATAGATACAACCAGAAAAGTAGTAAAAACAATCAGACAAAGGCATATGAGATTTTTCGGTCATCTTATGCGAAAGGATGGACTGGAGAACCTTGCAATCATGGGAAAAATTGTTGGGAAACGGAGCAGTGGAAGACAAAGAATAACATACGTGAAAGACATGAGTAGATGGACAGGAACCACAACATGTGACCACGTATATGCTGCCATAGATCGAAAGAGGTGGCGCGTCATGCCAGCCAACGTTCATCAGGATACGGCACCTTGAGAGAGATAGAGAGACAGACAGACAAACAGAAAAGAGATGTCTCTGCGTTGCACTGAGCAGCTTAGCAGGCAATTCACTTTCAACTTTTGCCATTTTATTGTGGACAGAAGTCTGTACATAGTCTTCCATTGTTTTAGACAGCCAGTCACAGTAGGCAACAGAAAAAACTGGAGCTTCCTCGGTTCTTCTTTTGTTTTGTGTATTGATAATACCCATAGAAATAGGAGATGTAGAACACCTGGTCTGTAAAACAGCCAACGCATTGAGAGGCAAGGTGGCTGTTAGAAGTCGGGGAAACACTGTGGAATCTTGATTTGGTCAGTTTGAGGTGTTTTACGCCCTAAGAAGCCAGGTTCACATCGTGAAGAATACTGTTACACTGTTAACAAGGTAAGGAAGTACGTTAATAAGCTTGAACATTGACTTGAAAGGCAGCTGGGCTAGTTTAGATACCTCTTAACTACTTAACTACTGTAAATGTGTAGTGTAGTAGTAATAGTAGTAGTAGTAGTAGTAGTGTAGTAGTAATAGTAATAATAGTGGTAGTAGTAGTAGTAGTAGTAGTAGTAGTAGTAGTAGTAGTAGTAGTAGTAGTAGTAGTAGTAGTAGTAGTAGTAGTAGTAGTAGTAGTGGTAATGGAGGGAGGTTTTGACACCGTCCTCAACTGTGATGAGGAATTCGGAAACTGGCTAAGGAGACATAACGTGGAGATGTAGCCATACGCTACTACTACTATTGTGTAGTAGTTTAGGCAGTCAAGATCCGATCCTACTGCAAACGGTCATTTTTAGCGACAATTTTTACAATGTGCGATTGAAACACTTGTGAAATGAAAATGGTGGTAATCTTCTCTTGTAAATCTGACTCACAAGATATCGTTTTGTTGTCTCAATCATCAACCTATGGTATCCAAGTTGTTATTAACGTTAACTACTGGTAATTATTAATAATTATTAATAAATATACTGGTATATTTATTTGTTTCGTAAAAGTAATTAAAAATTTGGCGCTATTATTCTCATACCCACATTGATTCCAAAAATGCAAATACGAACGGCTTTTAGTTTGGCTTTCATGTGTTAATGGCAACATAATCCACAAAATATGACTAAAAATATTCCGTGCTGGATGCTTTGACCAGCAAGGGCATTGTATGCGGCCTTTTATTTGCATTATTAAATCCTACACTACTTGTGGTCATCCAGTCTAGTGTCAGTGTGGTAGCTTTCGACCACAATGAATGTAATTATAATTGCGATACTCAAGTTTTGTAACAATACTTTATTTGACTACAACAATCATATGCTCACTTTTGCAGAGGAGTTGGACTCTTTATTGGAATTGAACTCGTGTCAGACAGAGAAAAGAGAATACCAGCGACAGCTGCAGCTATATCTGTTACTTACCGGTAAATACCAAATTAAGATGCACTTAAAATTTAGTTGCAATGTTTGACATATTGTCTTGGGGCCCCAAACAAAAAGGCATTAGACTGCTACATGGTGTTGGTAGTTAAGGACTGTGTCACGAAACCCAGGCCAAAGACAAAGGGGGGAATAAAATGCCACTTATATACTGCATTATTTGTTGATTTTCCAAGGAATAATAACCTTTTTGTTGCGTATCACAAGAATTTTTGTTATTTCAGGTACATAAACCAGGTGCCTCTATTTCTTTATCTCGCATATTTTTGTCACTTAAGATCAAATTTCTCCTATTGCTGTTTCCCTGACAAAACCCAATTTTTACTTGTTGCCATTGACAATTAAACATAATTACTTTTGCTAATCTTGAAAAAAACACAGATAACTTTCTTCTTTGATAACTGCTTTGCTTATTTTATTTCTTTATTTTTCTAGAATGCGCTATCAACACATCCTGTTATCAGCCGATGGTGTGGACACAAACGTCCTGAAAATTAAACCTCCTCTTGTAATTGAGAAATCAGATATTGATCACTTTAACAAAGTTTTGGATGAGGTCCTGGGCGATGTAGAACAAGAAGTTTTTTGTTAGAGGTGTAAGATTTGCATCATTCACAATTTTTTAGAGCTAATATTTGCCTAAGTTGGTTAGGTAATTACCGATATTTGACTGCCCTTAAAATTTAAGTTACTGATCTTAACGAGCGTTATTTTAATTGGTTTTTTATATGTATTAATACTGCATGACCTGAGAGGTGGAGCTTTAAAAATTTGTAATTTGAAATGCCTATTTGTCTATCTATCTATCTATCTATCTATCTATCTATCTATCTATCTATCTATCTATCTATCTATCTATCTATCTATCTATCTATCAATCCATCGAATCATCGATCAATCCATCCATCCAATCCATCCCATTCATCCCATCCATCCCATTCATCCCAACCATCCCATTCATCCCATTCATCCCATCCATCCTATCCTATCCATCCTATCCTATTCCATTCATCCATCCATCCCATCCATCCATCCATCTCATCCATCCATCCATCCATCCATCTCATCCCATCTCATTTCATCCCATCCATCCATCCCACCCAATCCCACCCCACCCCTTCCAATCCAATCCATCCATCCACGTCATAGTCTCTGAAGCTGTACCATACTTCCGGTATATATGAATGAGTAGCCAGCTCATGTGTTTTTGTATGTACATAAAACGTAATTTCTTCTTAGTTGATCAAATTATATGCTACAATAAGGGAAATTTTAACCTTTGTGTCAAATGCTCAGTTTGATGTCTCGAATTGTGAAGTTATAAACCATAATTTTTTTGGCGACATTTGATTACATACTTACTCGGTCGTGATATGGAAATATTTTTCTTTATACCAAAGACATAGCACCCAATACTAGGTGAAAACAAGGCAAAGCAAAAAACCGCCGTAATTTAGCCACAAAAACAGCTATATCACCACAGAATCTGATTTTTCTCCCCAGCTATTATGTTTCCACAAACGTTAGCAGGAAAGGTTTTGAAATTTTTCAATCTTCCACCACGATATACACACCCACCATCCGATCATGA
Source organism: Morbakka virulenta (assembly GCA_003991215.1). NCBI lineage: Eukaryota > Metazoa > Cnidaria > Cubozoa > Carybdeida > Carukiidae > Morbakka > Morbakka virulenta. The sequence continues at coordinate 195,182 of RDPX01000014.1, read as the reverse complement.
AAGAAGTTCCCTTCGTTGCTAAAACGTTGCTAAAATTCTTTTTGATTCAAGGCTCAGTTCAACTGAGCGCCCGTCAGCATAAAGTTTTTAATTTTTTCAAGACAAATACCAAACTATTTATTTTGGTATTGCTAGAGAAAATGTACGTCAGATCTCTTGATTATCCGGATATTCATTACCATAACTAAAACAAATGCGTGGAGTAATCTGCTTTTTAACGTACCAGTTGCTAAGGATGTGAGCGCATTTCGGACGACAAAAGCAATTGACGCCGTGTTGTTCTCTTGTTTGTTTCGATGAACCAGTCGTGTCCAAAATTTCAGATAGTAGTTACCGTGGAGTTTGGTAGACGGTCTGGCCGGTCTAAATCTTATTGATTTTCACGCCAAGTTTCTTTCTGTGGCTGTCGTGGTTTGTCAGGGTGGTAGACACACATTCGAAATGTTTGTTTGCAAAGATCTTCTATAACTGTATGAGCGTCAAGTGAAAGTAGAACTTTTCGATATATGTACATATATTATTGGTAATTGTGATGGTTACTAGGAGTATTCTTTAAACAAGTGTAATATATTCTTAGGCATCTGTGAGCCCTTTCAAACACGTGTTTTTCTAACTTTGGTCTTTGAAGCAAAGTTAAAAAGAAAGTTAAATAATTAAGAATTATTTTTCTTGAAACCAGAGGTAGTTTTACAATTGTATGCATAGTACTATAACCATTTATACCTTGGTTGTTTTGATCAGGTGCTTTTGTTCGTTACTTGATTTATTTGAAATAAAACAAGTTGTTTGTGATTTATGTGGAGAAGGGCACCCTTAACCCGCCTGAGCTGTACGTAATATAAATCCCATTTTGTAGTTATTAATACTCTTTACATTACGTCAGTGGTATCAAACTCTTTTTGATATTTGATTTCTATTTCCACATTTTGTTCTCTAATCCCGCAATTAAAGTGCGGGAGATATCAAAATCTTTCTTTTAATGTTGATCTCCATACCTCCACACATTTGTTTCAAACATCAATCTTTTGACGGCAATTTTATCGAAAAACTTTGCATAGTGTTTGCGAGGCTGCTGGCCTGCTCGTCTTTTGCAGCATAAGTCAGAAAACTGGCCCTAACTGAACTATGTACGAAGCACCAGTCTCGTTTTGAAATGATAAAAGTTGAAAAGATTTGTTCAGGCAACATGTTACAATGACATCATTTCATCTCTCTTAAAAAGGCGTTTTATGTTTTGGTTAATTAAATAGTTTTGACACATTTATGTGTGAGTTGGTGTTTGTAACCAGTCGTAGGGGCCAAAAACAACAATGTTAACTTACCGAAAACTGTTAATTGACCAAAAAGAGGTTCGTTCATTCTTTAATCATTAACTAAGCTCATCTCGTGAGGGTTGTTTGCGTCATTCCCTTACTGTGATAAGTAACCTAGTTCATATTATAGCCTGGGACAAAAGGTAATTATTGTTAGAAAAGTAGTCTAGCAAACTGAATTAGAGCCAGTGCCTATAGCTCTCATGGCCACATGCCCCACCACCCGAGCTATCGGTACTTGCTCTGAACCTGATCGTATTTGAAATCAAATCATTCAGTTATATTATTGTTAGCATTGTTATATATTATATGATGGCTATGATGGTCACTATCTCCCGTTTTCGTATGACTGAAACTGAGTCAAGGTCACTCACTTTCTGTCCAGTGCCTTGCATGCAAGAAGGCTAGGAACACATTTAGTAGAATATTTGCAATCTTAAGGGCTTCACTTTTATGTATATCTCTAGCTCTTTTAAACTATCATACTTGCTCTTTGGGCATAGATTTCTAGCCAAAAGATTACATTACGTTTTTAGGATGTAGTTTGACTGTTGCCCATAAACCTCTCTTTGTAAGCATGTCTTTCATGTGGACGTGGCCTCTAGTTTATATTATAATTAAATTATTAGCTGTTATTATAATTGATAGTGGCACGTGGATATAAGAACATTCCTTGGAAAATGGTTAATATTGTTTTATCAGTATTTTTAATTCGCGCTTTTAACCTAGTCGTGCCAATCGGATAGACTGTATCCACATGAGGCTAAGTGAACACAGTTGCACCCCTCACATTTTTGCGTCAATAGTAACCAAGTTTTAAAAATTGACCACTGCAGCACCATTGAAATACTAATTAGCGAAACGCGCCTGCCAGTTCTTTGCACCCACACAGTTGTCCAGAGGAAGAGAAATCCAGAGACTGACGAAGAAAAATTCTGTCAAATCAAGATTGTTCAGTCAATGTCCTCATGCTCAAGCATTGTACCGTCAATTTCTTCTTTGTCATCTGAAGATGAATATAGCACTGTCGGATCTGTACTATTACTCATTGTTTCACATAGTACTTAAAAATGGGTTGCGGTATATGTATAATATTTTTAGCAGATATTTCGCTTATTTTACAGTTCGTAGCATGATCACGTTTTCTGGCGAGTTTTTACGTTTTATCTCTTTTTAAAGGCTTTTTATGTACCTATAATATATATATGTATATACATATAAACATATTTTAGCAAAATTTCTAATGTATAAACGGAGTATAAGAAGGAAAAGAGGACAGAATTTTGAAGCGATTGTGGCAAACATTGGAGAAGAAAAGCATCTCGGTACTTAAGAATTAATTAGCTTGCCAGGCCAGGCGGTGCTTTTTAAAGATGCTGTATTTGAAACCCAGACGGTTCATTTTGTCCAAAGCGACTAATGCCATAGTTTTGATCTGGATATTTTGGTCATCGTTAGCAGTAAAACTACATAATACGAATGTTATATCTAGTTTGTTAACAGCTATGGGTTTCTGTACCTTAAAAGCCATGTTTATATAAAACCTTGCGCCCTCCGGTTGTTGGTGTTGCATGTTCCAGTCTAAAAACCCGTAGAATCTTGGAATACCAAGAGGCTAGTTGGCTCCTGACTTATTTCCCTCTTATGACTATGATATTATGACGGAAAATTTGCGAATATTTAAAACAGGAAACAAAACGGAACAATAATAAGTATTCTTATTCAACACAGAAACATGGAAACACAGAATTTGCATAAAATCGGATTTGATTCAAGATATAGACTTTGATACACACTGTAATCGGGATTAAAATTGGAATACAGGTAAAATTAGCACCAAATCGAAATGAAATCGAAATATACACTGGACACTGAAATCGGATTAAAATCTCAAAATACAAATTTAACATGCATTTTTTGTTACACATTATTCCCAGTCTCAGATTGCACTTCATTGTTATGTGAAGAGATCGCACAGCTTTGGTTGGTGAGGTTTTAATTTCTGAGAGAAGATTCGTAAAGGGACTCGAGCATTACGCCTTCTGATCCAAGGGAGTCAACGACGAGTCCAGTGCAAGAAAAGGCTGCAGCAACCATAACAGTTTTTGTTTTTTTGTGGGGTGTGGGGTGAAATAGTTCCTTTTCCATTCATTTTCCGTCGTCGATAATATTGGGAATGATCTGTTAATCATTCACCAAAACTGCAACATGGAGATGTTTGTGATCAGCTGCTCACCCTTCCAAATCAGGTAATTGATCATAGGTCCGTTGATTATGTGGAATCACAGGCCTTCTGAATGGTATAACATCTTTTCGTGATTGGTTCGCAGAGTGAGAGACCAGTTGTCATTTGGGTCATCGTGCCACTCATTGACGTCATCTGTTGTCCACCCAGCACTGTGAGATGTGGATGACAGCTGTAATGGTGTTATTCAAACGACTCTAGTAATCTGTGCTCTATCTTCTCTTACTATACCCAAGAAAAGTTCATTTATATAGTTCGCTTTGAAGGACTTTACGCTTTCCTTAGCCACATGCGTGGAGTGGTACTGCGGTATGATTTGGGAGAAAGTAAACTACTTGTTAATCACTATCTTTATCTGGTTCTCAGAGTCGAGATGAAAAATAAGCCAGGCAATTCACGAAAAGGTTGCCTCTTCTTTGTTTTTGGTGAACACAACCACACTATGCCAGCTTCAATTTAGTAACCACCCCACCACCACATTCTGTGTAGAACTTTTTCTGGGCACCAAGAACTACATCGCAGATGGACAATTTTTGATCCCTTGTTTTCCTAGAAAACCAATCGTGGTGTGTCTAATACAATTCAAAACCAGGCACAAAAAGGATTCGCTTTCGTTAGAGCCTTAATGTATTGCGATGTCCTCCGGTGGTCTTCCAGGCATTTTATTCTCGTAGGGTAATGATCTTACCCAACTTGAGTTGGATCTGAAAAAAAAAAAAAAGCCTTAGCAGGACCAATGTGCCAGTTACCTTTTTCTCGCATATTCTCGGGCCCTGCTTAAAGTTGCAGACGCTTATACCTAGACAAAGGTGCGCATGTGGCTAAATGAGGAGGACATTCGAAAGAGCTAAAGAATAAATATTACAGAGTGTTACTGTCAAGCTATTGGATTTCCTTGCAAATAATCGTTTATTAAATAAAAGCTTGACTTACATTAGCCCCTTTGACAATGCTCAAAACGTACCTCCAATCCCCAATAACGATTATCAGTGCGGTGTTCCGTCACATGTACTCTAATTTTCCTATCGGACCCCAAACTACACAAGTAGAATTTCGTAAGTCTTTTAGGTATATGCCTAACAATTGAACCTTCCTTGCCACTCTTATAGTATATTTATCGTGTTTGTTACCATATTGCCTTTCAATTGGGGGAATGCCGGCAATAAATGGCACCCACCGTCCCATGAAAGTGTGATGCCTTGTTAAAAAAAAGTGAAAACTGAATTATATGATCTGCTTGACAGGGGAACCATTTTCGATGTAAAGGAAGAAATGAAATGACATACTTCATTTTGCAGTAACCAAAATTATAAGCAGCTATTTTTCCGATATATTTTGGTAGTACTAGTAGTATCGTTTGGCTACAATTCCAAGTTTGTTGTGTCATTCCAGGTCTGGAAGGTTTCATCACATTTGTTGATGGTATATCCTTCCAGCTTTGTCCCAATATAGTACAAGGTTGTCAGTGTCTTGGGGTAAACCACGACACTTAAGGCATGTTGGTGAATCTTTGAGTCCCCATCTGGATCTATTTCAGCAACGTAACTACCACCATCAGGTTAACATTGAGCGAAGAAAACTGTATAAGGATAGTCTGTAAAAATGTGTGAGCTGGAAACCTAGAGGATAGGGATTGCAAAAGATACTCTTAAAATATTAGAGAAGGTTTTGAAACACCGCAAAATATCAATGGCTACAAAGAAGAGGGTGCTGAAAAGTTATGTAACCTCTACTCTATTATATGGTTGTGAGTGTTGACCAATATCACCATCTATGCAAAAGAGAATACAAGTCGTTGAAATGTGGTTTTACAGGGGAATTATGAGAATATCATGGATAAACCATCAAAGAAATGAGGCAATTTTTAAGCAAAGCTGGAGCAGAAAGGCGTCAGATAAAAAGAATTCGTGAGAGGGAGATGAGGTTTTTTGCCCCTATCACGATTTAGGAATGGCTAGAAAATCTTATCCTTAGAGGTCGTATTGAAGGGAAAAAAGGCAGAGGAAGACAAAGATAAACATATTTTGTAAGTCTCGGTGTCATATTGAAAACTGAATATTGCCAAATGACAAGGAATAGGTAAAAGCTGGAGATCTGCTACATGTGATGAGAGATGGGAATCTGTGGAGAACCATGATCACCAACATCTGGAATGGATATGGCAGCTATATATATATATATATATTCGACACAGGAAATATGCCAAACCAACACTGACAAACTCCTTCAGCTAATAACAATAATATTTGACACAGAAAATGACTAAAGAAAGTATGCCAACATTTACTTGAGTAAATCAAATTTTTATTTATTATTTCAAATTTTTGTTCACTTCACAGCTCCCCAGTAACAATTGTCTTTTATAAATTTTTGTTGCATGGCAATAAATTGTCACTTAGCAACTTGTTTGCAATCTTATCACGTATACGTTTTTTGTTTGTCAGTTTCGTCTGTTGTAGACAGACGAAAATTTGAAATAATAAATAAAAATTTGATTTACTCAAGTAAATGTTGGCATACTTTCTTTAGTCATTTTCTGTGTCAAATAT